>JAPYZD010000444.1:0-75273 GCA_030522725.1 Ichneumoninae sp. B BG-2022a
CTCTTTTTGTTTTTTTTTTTTTTTTTTTTTTTTTAAATGACTGCGCAGTCGACATCTATCGTCGATCTGTGTAAAATATCCGGCGGAATTCGGAATGAAGGAGTGCCCCTGAAAGTTATTGTAATAGGGTTTATGGAAACTGTCCGGCCGATTAAATAGAGCGATCAACGCGACGCTCGGCATCTCGTTGACCTTGGGGATCGGGCGAGTACACCGGTGTCGAGAAGTGTCGCGATGGGCGAGGCGAGCACAGAGTCGTCTTGTTCTCGGAGCATTCGCTAAGACAAACACTTTTTTCGAGATGCCTGTAACACAATCGAGCTCTCGACCCTTTTGGGGCAAATCCTACGCCACTGGCACGAAGAGAGTTCAACATCTCGAGCGAGGGGCCCCTCGCTCAAGGGACTCTCCACGCTCTCGTTTATCCCCGACAACTCGTCGCTCTCGTTACTCCATCGGTAGGGTTCATTTTACGTCGAGCGCAATTCAGCCAAAACTCAGATGCGCCAAAAAGTAACTAGGCAGTAAAAGGTTGCGATTTAAAAATCTCAGCCTTTGACCGGAAGTGACGTTATAGGTGAAAACGTCAATCCAGGTTTGATAATCTGATTTTTTGACCGGAAGTGGCTAACATTTTCGAACCGGAGGTGAAGGTTTCCCTGTGACGTTAACCTTCGGTAAAAAATGGACACTTTCAACCCAGGAGTGACTATTGTTCATTCTCATTTTTTTTCATCTCATCTGACGGGAAGATTATTATTATTATTATTATTATTATTATTATTTTCATTGGCTTACAGAGAGGAAGTTACAAACTTATAGTATCTGCACCGTAGCTATATCGTAAAACGAAACTGAACTGAACACAAGATCAATAGTTTTACAGCATGAATAAACTTTCACCAACTTCTCTCCATCCGGAAGCACATTTTCTACCTTGCACGCACAGTTCCAGTGTATACAGAGAGGAGAGAGATAAAAATAAGAGGTGGAGGAATTACGTGCGTGAAACCCGCTCTCGTGGGTGACTCACGAGAGCGATTCAGCGACGAATGGACCAGCGGAAGGTGAGCGAGCGAGAGGAGAGCAATCGAATTCCTTGGGCCCCTGTCGGGGTCTTTTTCTCGCTGGCTCACAGCTAACACCGATCCCTTGGATCACGGCAGAATACAAGGAGGACAAGAGCGGAAGAAGCCCGTCGAAGGAACGGAGAGGAGGACCGAGCGGGCGCGTTAGACCGGGCATTCCGATCAAATTGGTCCACAGAATTTCACCGCGCAACCGGGAATAAATTTGCCTCATCGCCGCTTCCCATACGTATACACCGAGTATTATACTGTGTTACCGGAGCGGACGGGGTTCGGCTGCGGATTCTACGGGCATCGTTGTCAATAATTGTTGTATCTCTACGTCGCTGTTCCAGGAATAATTCAATCGAGATCGACGGCCCGATAAGAGATTGGGTACTTAGGGATCGAAGGGAGAGCGAAAATTGGAGGATCGAGTCATTACTTTTAACCGCACAACAGCAAAGCTCGTTCCCTTTCGAGATTCTCACATCTCGGGCATTATGAGCGCGTGAACTGCGGAGTTCTGCGATGCATAACGCCGCTGATTCTTCTACGAGATTACGGGCACCCATATACGTACTGTTATGTTTAATTTATAATAATGGCATGATGCTCGGCTCGGGGGGGCGCGAAATATTCTCCGGCAAGGCGTCGGATGGCTCGCATGTGCTCCGCGGGCCCGGCACTCATTTCATCGTCTAGCAACGTTCCCATAGAGCTTGTATATTATGCTACAAGAAATCCTCGCGATGCGATGATACTGCGGCAATATCGACGGACTTAATGCTATACGGACGTAAGCAGGCGCGAAAAAAATTAGCTACTGCCAGAAGCGCCTGAACCAACCCACCGGATATTAACACTCCTGATGCCATTTCTGCACCTCTTCAACACCACACATGGGTCCGGCCAATACGGCGTATTCATTATCGCGCTAGTCTGCCAAACATCTTTATTTTTTGTTTACTATAGGGTAAAAGTGGTGAATATGGCCCACCTCGATTAACACGTAAATCAATGATATATGGACAAGGCCATATTCCCCACTTTTACCCTACTCACAGTGAAATTGAACTGCCAGAATGAAAGTGACAAGTCTGTTGAGATGTCATGCCGATTTAGAAGTTTCGGAAGCAAATTTTACATAAACGAATTGAAATAAAGCACGATTTTATGGCGGTAATTCCGCGAAGGTTTGGAAACATGGTTATTCTATTACACGCCTCTTCGTCGCTTGGTCCATCGACGTGTGTACAGTATACAGATGTGAGCCGAGGTCTTGCAAAAAATTTTGAAGAAAAAAAAAACATCGGCGAGAATGTTACGAAGGTCCTCCCCTCGGGGCATGCGGGAGTGAGACCTCCTCCGAGATTTTCCTAGCGTGAAGAGTAAGTATAATCGTTCGCTTCGGCATCGGCGCAGGAAACGAGCAAAAACATTGTTGCATGCGCCAGAGCCATAGCTTCGCCGCTGCGCAATGCTCGTCGCATGGCATTGGAAAACAAACGACTGTGCGAAAGATAGCATGGAAAATGGCGATCGAAGGAAAGAGTGAACGACGCCCAAATAGGTTCGCTTTCGATCTCCGGAGCTCTTTGTCCTTGGTGTTCTATGTTGAGAAGAGAAATTCGCGGTATCCATTTACGTCTGGACAATCGTTCGCGGGTGACAAGAATTATTTCGGATTCCTCAACCCTTTCTTTTTCTTCATTTTTATCGTATCGACCATTGTATGCACGGTTTCGTATCGTGCATAGCAAAGTGCGCTAATGAGAATGCGAAGTGGTAGACCGAATAAAGAGACGAGAGCTAAAAATTAATCATCGCCGTTATCGAAATTCCCGCGCATACGGGAATGATTTAATGGTTTGAGCCTCGCAGTCGTTGATACGACTCGTAAAAGCACTTTGCCGATATAAAGTCTCGTGTATGAGCGACTCGTCTCCGGGCATAATGCTCGCGAGAATCGTCGCTGGCCATCGTCGCCGACGCTGCGGCGTTACGAGTTATCCGCGCTCGTGCCTCGAAGCTTAATCACACGAGGCGCGATCCTACGAGCTCTCCGTTGCGGTGTTGTATACTCTTTTATGAATACACGTCCTCGCGTACAACAGAACTGCGATGTGGTCTCGGGAGTCTCTGAAAGATGCTGTAAATACGTACTTTCTCTCTCGGTCGGTTGGTCGTTTCGGAGACTTAATTTTTATCGAAAAAAAAAATGTATCCTGTAGGGTGGAGCGGGGCAAAATGGGACAATGGGGCAAAACGTCATTCTCCAATAATTTTTGGATGCTGGAATTCGTCCTATCGGATACATCAGACTTTTCTGCCCAGTTTTGTCACCTTGCCCGATCCAAAAATGATTGGAAAATTTAGTTTTGCCCAAAAACCTCGTTTTGCCCCGCTCTTATATAGATACCTTATTTTCTCCGCAATTTCATCGAGAGTCGGAGATATCGTATTTAAAATAGCGAAAATGGCAACTTTTCGCAATATGGGTTGAAAGAAAAACATCGTGTTGTAGTTTCAAGGCTATATCCGACGTATTTTTTTCCCCACTGATTACGATCAGCTACCCATTCAGCTCCTAATTTGATGTTTCATATTAGACCGTCGATTCGCGAAGGCAAAAGTTTCATGAAAAGAAGATTCGATTGCTCCATGTACGGGGTGCGCAGTGAAGAAAATCGCGTATCGTGCCGAGGCATCGAGCGCATAAAAGACGGAGAACCGGGAGCGACCGCTTTCCCGTGTCCTCCATAAAATGAGTCTCGTTCCACTGCGAGTGTAGCGAGTGTAGTTTTTCCGAGTAGCCTTTTCTCATAGTGGCTGAGAGCCCCGCGCGCGCACACCGCCGTGACGCCACGCCGAGGTGCGAGAGGCTCGAAGGGGCGCGACCGTTTTCCCACGACGGGATCAAGGCGAGAGAAGTAGCTGCAGCGAAAAGGCAACAGAGCCCGGGAGAGTATCGTTCGCTGATACCGGCTAACGCGAGCCTCCGTTAGTGCACGAGTGTACCGAGGCGTGCGGAGGATACGGGACGGCGTGTGTACTACGAATCCGCACCAATACACCTGTCCCGGCGAGAGACGAGAGAGAGAGAGAGAGAGAGAGAGGTTCTCGCCTCTCGCGAGTCGGAGAGACTCGGGCCAAGAGTTGCCTCGCTCACGCGGTCACTGGCCCGTTCCTCTCGATCGTTCTGGATTCACACGGCGGAGGAAGATCCACCGGAGCACTCCCATTCGCCAGAGAACCAGAAACAACGAGATACACGGGTTTCATATAAATCTCCAATTTATTCGATACGCGTCTTATCGATGCGATCGAGACCCTGTAAATTGTGCTATTACATGCCCAATGACCGGGGAGATCATCCACCTCGCTTCTACGCAGTACCCGCCCGGCGCGGCTTCGAGTTTACGCAGGTATGAAACTCCGGCACGCAGCGCTACGGCCGCGCTACCGGGAGAGTCCGTGCATCCTCGTTCTCTTACTCCCGAGATCCCGTCCCTGCTGCGTGCGGCGCACGGTGATCCACTTTTTGCCGTTGATCCGCTCCGCGCGGCCTCTCCCCGCAATCGTTTTCTCCTATACAAGAGAATACACACATCCTATCTGTCCGGGGAGGAAGGCCGGAGCGCTCGGGGCGTCATGTCGCGAAATGATTGCCCGGCAGACGATCCCGTCCCATCCTTCGATGCGCTGTACTTTGCTAGCGCAGCTCGTCAGAGTTCTATCCTATTACGAGCTTCGAATCATCGTACGCGCTCCCGGAGACAACGAGATCGGTTCGAGGGAGGTGGAGCGAGAGAGAAGCGAAGGGGGAATCGAGAATCGTGCTGCGAACGGACTTACCACTCTGATATATTTATGAGTCGCCTTGCCCCTAACTATGCGCTCCTCTATGTATCGCGCGAACCGTGAGCCTCTCGCGTCATACAAGAATTTCCAGCGATTTACATAACTTGTTCGATAGTCGTCGAGCAATTCGATCGCTCATACTGTGCTTTTTATGTACGGATGCATAGATAGGTGTTGCATTGTCATGGAATTATAAAATTAGACCAACCGACAGCGTTAGGTGCGCGGTCGGTGTGTGGCTTCGACGGTCTCCCGAGTCAAGCAGCTTTGCTTGCGACCAGTAGATGGATGGGTGACCGCTTAGGCCCACACCGGCTTGCACATCGAATGTTGAGCGGCAGGCCAGTTTTTTTGAGTTCTTGATGTTAAAACATCGAGGAATCAGAAAAATATAGGGCCGTCTGCACCGACACGGGTTTTCCGCAGTTTCTCCGTGACCTCGGCAAATGCGGTACAGTGTAGCTAAGTCGGCTGCAGACGCACTGGAAGTTAGGTGACTCAGTGAAGTGCGGGTAGGGAGTGATAGGGGGAAAAGGGATGGGTTACGTAAAAACCCAAGAGGGTATACGATGGAACATACAAAAATAAAAAAATATAAAATTAGACCTACTCGAATCACTGTGAAACATCCTTTTTCCCGATGTCGTGAGCAGACTCCATATTCAAAGTGTTCCGCCGATGCTTATTAATAGCGTATATTTTAATCGGGTATATGCATTCGTCTTGTCCATTTCCATTGGCAATCGTTGGGTGGCTTCATTCATTCGTGCAATGTCAGAGTCGCCAAGTATTATTGCTGACAATCGCCGACATTGCTCGAGAGAGAGAGGTGGACGAGGAGAACGAGTGAAAAAGAGGAGAATGACTCGGCACGGTGGGTCAGCGGCATTCGAAGCAGTCCATCCGTGAAACCTATCGAAGCAGATATCCGAGCGAGCCCCGCCGAGAGAGAGAATGCATAGCGTGAAATGTGTGCACGATGCGGCAGCGAATGTAAAATTCCTCGTCATGATATTTTTCCTCCTTAAAAAAAAAACTCCCATAAACATATGTATTCTGCTGTATCGCACATGCTGCAGGCAATTGAAAATGAAATTAATATTTTTTTTTCTTCCCCATCGTGAAAGTAAATTTTATCCTTTCTATCGTCGGTCTCCCGATTTACTCGTGCATCGCTGCACGCGTATCGAAAACATCGATCGAACGAGCGCGCGGGGACATATCGCGTATGTCCGCGCTGCGGTTGCACGCACCTTGACTATTCCCATAACGAATATAAGGCGACTCGCCTCAGCGGCCAGTGGACGCGGACAATCTTGTTCCCTCTCGTGTGCATACCCTCGATGCCTGTGCTTTACTTCTCATACGTGGCTTCCGAGCGTCGAAAGACTCTCCCGAGCAAGATTGCGCACGGAGAGCGGAGAGGAGAGGACGAAGAAGACGATGAAGGAGTCACCCGATACACCGTCTAACGTTACACGCTTGCCGGTGGCCCGGTGCTTCAATCTTTTCGCATCAACGTATCAGCTGACGCGGGTCTCGCGCGTCTCTGTGATTCAATGTAGCGTTTATCGTATCGATAACGAAGAAAACATCTCCCGAGGATGCCCTTGCCCGAGAAGACGTTACTGCTCGAACGTGATGAAACTTCATAGAACTTCGTAGAACTTCGTGTTATTTTTACAGTTTTCATTTATGCTGGTTTTTGGATTACTTGTGATCTGTATTTTGGGGCAGGGTGTTCTCAGGGGTCTTAGGCCCTAGAACACGAAATAAACAAATCTATCTATCTGTCTATCTATCTAGAACAACGCTGAATGTTACGGTCTTTTCGGTGAACGACGCTAGAGGCTAATTCAGTCTGAGTTTGGACACACCTCTCACTTCCGGTGCTACGACAGAGAACCAGACATATTTCCCGTTGCGTTTTATATACACATACCGGAAGTTCGCTCTCTGGATATGTTTTTTCGCTTCGCGAAAGCGAAGAGTTCTCGGTACGATTGGCAAAATCAATAGCGATGCGCGTCGTTGAGAAAATATACGGGAAAATATATTCGCGAAGATTTCGAGCCTCTCCGAAAAAGCGACGATTATAAATTTATCGGCGCAACATCGTTGATTCACGTGAAACACGTCATTCTCACAGCTGCGAATGAAAGTGCTTATACTAGCAGCGCGTATACTATAACCGAGTGTATTATATGAATCGCGTATCCAGAGACGCGGTCACCCGGGGATACCGGTTCTCCGTCTTATCGCTGCCCGCGAATATGCGCCTTACGAGATACCCGATACGCTAAGATAGCTGAAACAGGAGGATGCTTCCTGTTTGAACATCTCAGCTTTTTACGGGAAGTGACGTCATGGAGGAAAATGTCACTGTTGATTTGAAAATCTCCATTTTTTACCGGAAGTGATGTCGTACGGGAAAACGTCACTTCCGGTTTGAAAACCTTATTTTTCGACCTAAAGTGACGTTATATTGGAAATACGTCACATCCAGTCCAAAATTGAGATTTTCAAACCAAAAAGTGACGTTTTCCCTTATGACGTTACTCCTGGAAAAATGCGATTTTCAAACCGGAAAGTTGGAACAAACAAAGAACTTTCCAAAACATATATAAGATAATAGATAGCTAAAATTGTATGATTTTTATGATGCCGATAATTAAAATCCGTATTACCGATTGTCTTCGTCGAAACTTCTTTGTCGTAGGAAACTCCAATACCCGTGGACTTGTTTCGTCTACGTGAATCGTGTATTTTTATTATTTTTATTCCACACCGAAATACGCATCATAAATATGTATGTGAAATGGTCTCCCCGTCGATGCGGGACGAGGCGCGGGGGAGGGAGGAAAAGAGTAGTAGAGGAGAGATAGGCGTGGAGAGGCCCGCAGGATCGACGCGCCGGACGCACACACAAATATGCAACCGGGCGTCCCCGCGTCGGCGGCGGTCCGCGTCGGCTCTCTTCGCCCGGGTTCCAGAAGTAATGCGAGGAATCCGTGGAATGTCCGCTACGGCCCGGAGAGAGTACCGGACCCTCCATTCGGTCCACGAGTAGCCGGGGAGCTGAGGAGCTCGGAGAACCGAATACCTTCCGGGACTTCGATCCCTGTTCCAACACCGGTTATTGTCACCCTCCGGGTTGTTTCATTGCCCCGTGGCTATTTTTGGCTAAGCCACATATATACACGGTTTCTTTTTCCTTTCCTTATCCTTTCGTTCATTTCATTCATCGATTGGAAGTCGCTGAGGCGGGGTCGGAGGTCGAGAGGGGCGAGCGGATGGATTGTAACGCTGGAAAAAACAAACATACTCTGTTTGATGATGTATCGGGTTTCTTTTTCGTTGCCGGGTGGAAGAGAAGCAACGCCGAGATAACATGTAGCAAAGAACATCCTCCCGGCTTCGTGGATGTGGAACGAAGCTAATTAACGAGGAGGCTCTCAGAAGAGAATCCAGACGGCGCCATCCTCAGATGCCTCCGCTGTGCGAGCTTGATCGACTGCGGACCGCGCGGAAGACAAGACCCCGCTCCGCTTTACTCCCCGCTCGGAAATCTTCAACTTTTACATCGCCGCTCGCGGCCGGCTAGCCGGCAGATGGATTTTCCTTCGGTCCACACGAGCCTCCTCCGTAGTTCACGAATTCTTTTCTTCGTACCGGTGTGCGGAGGAGCGTTCTTGCAGCACATATCGAGGCCAGACTGGCTCTCTGATAATTAAAGACCCACCGAAAGAAATCTCCTAGTTTCATCTTCAAAACTATACTTGCACACGTACCTTTCTATTTTCGACGAAAGATCTTTCCACCTTTTTTTCGTGAGCCTCGGGCGTAAACTTGAACTCTGCACTTGGATCCCGAAGACCGTGTACCTGACGGCACTTGACAGTTAATTAAAACGAGGGGAAAAAAGCAGGCTGCGAGGAAATGAAACCGGACCACCAACTCGTACTAATTATCGTCATCGACGCGCGGACCTTACGAGGAGGATTTATTATTATCATCGATGGTTATTTATAATTTTTTTAATTCATTGTGGAGTCGTGCTGCACCCAATAAATGAATAACCGTCATGAACACTCAGAAAAAAAATTATTTGACGGCCACCATTTATTTATTTTAAGTAAAATATTTATTTCATTTAAATAAATACTTATTTCAATTAAGTAACTATTTACTTATTTTAAATAAATATTTATTTTAATCAAATAAGTATTTTACTCAAATAAACGGTGACTATCAAATAATTTTTTTTCTGGGTGCACGAGCCTCCCCTCCCCCCGGGCATACCCTTCCAGCTATATTAATAAATGTACCACATATAACGTGTTTGCACAGGCCGTATTTATAGATAGACACAGCACGTGAGGCCACGTCATACGTGATGTTCTGGCCGGGAGTCCATCAACCGCTTTTCCCGGTCTATGGACAAGGGCGTGACAACTTTAATTAGCTGTCCCACTTTTGTCCTTCCACAGTTCGTCTCTTTCGCGAGGCGCATAGATACGGAGAGACGCAAGAGACGGGGGGGGGGGGGGGGGGAGAGCGAAACCCCGGCGGGTTCCGCGTAGCGGGCGACAAGGCCGGGTCAACGAGGATCGTGCCGCCACACGCTCGTTGCATCCCGCTTCGCCGGGGCAAGCTCATTGCTCCGGTCGGGATGCTTGACCAGCTTTCATCAGCGCCAACACATCGGTCCTTCGCTTCTTTTTCTCTCGCTGGTCGCTGAACAAGAGAGCTCTTCGCTCTCGTTATCGCGATAAATAATGCGCCGTTAACGAGAAGAACGATCGCCGGAGATAAATGGCTCTCCGGAGCGAGCTGATTTTGCTGTTGCCGGGTGAATCGAATTTTCTCGAGAGCGTTCGAAGCTTTCGTGTACACGCCGTGTCTATCATGCAGCTACGTGCATGCATTTTTTTTTCTCCGCGCGAAGAATCCACCGGGATCTATGATGGGTGAAACTTAAACGATTTTTCCCACTCTACGCGCGATTGTGAAATGAATTGTCCCGCTGCACACGAGGCGGCGTATTCTCGTTCTGGAGAGTCGTTTGAACCGGCTTTAGCCTTTTAATAGCTGACCTGTCCCCGCTCTTTATCTTACTCACTGAGCTGTGCTCTGTTTGTATCTTTTTTTGGTTTTTTTTTTTTTTTTCTCATCCGCGGTATTCTCACCGTGTTGTTTCATACAATTAAGTATAACGATCATTAAGGAGAGATCACGCTCATCGAGTCTCCTTCCCATTGAGGCGCTCTCCCGAGAAGAAACTCTAGAGACGCCGGTCGCGATCTCGATTCGCGACGTCTCGGGATAGTCGACGTTCTGAAATTTTATCGATCGCCGGTTTTGAAAGCCATTCGTTGACCCTAATTTTCTATATTATTTTACACTAGCGTATCGTTACTTTTGGTATTTATTTTATTTTTATGTTTTTCTGTTTGCAGAATGACGAGATGATCGCGAGCCTTCCGGTAAACGGCGGAGGAGCCGGAGGAGGAGGTGGAGGCAACGGCGGACCGGGAAGCCGAGTAGGCCGCGGTCTCGCTCTTCACAGATCGAACTCCAGCCTGGAATTGCCGCACGGGCCCGATCCGACCATTCGGATACCCGAGGCACCCCTTCGCCGGGAGTATGGATCACACGGTACGCAAACTCTTATGCGATCGAAGTACACCAGTTCATAATTAGGGGAAACCGGGGCAAAACGGGGACGCTAAGCAATAAAACCTGTTACAACGATACCGAAAGCATAGATCCATTGTTTTTCACACCAAAATTGTATTGGCACCGGTTTTGAAAGGTTTAAAAAAAAAAACTATCTGGGGCAAAACGGGGTACATGTCCCCATTTTGCCCCGGCTTTCCCTATAATTCTCGCCTCTATACTGTAATTCTTTAGCTTAAAATCTTAACCAATAAACTATGCCATTTGTAAATAACCTCGCCAGTTTATAATTATGTTTCTTGCATCTATCTACCGTAATTCTTTAGTTTAATATCTTAGACTTTAATCTTAGCTATTAGTAAATAATCACGTATCTGCTCAGTACGCTGTTGCACTGTTTGCTTTTTCTCTGTACTCTATAATTAGAATAAGGAAAAATCTATACTTTGTCGCAACCGATGTAATTGCCATGGTACTCAGGCGATTTATCCTAGTTACATGTTTTTTAAAAACGGTATTTCTCATTCCAGGAAGCATCGACGTGGTTGCCCAGTCGGTATCGGTCGGTGACAATCTCTTCGCGATGCTCCAGGATTTTCGTCCGACCGATCAGCGAAGTCCGGTATCGAGCGACTACCTTCGTCGGATCCACGACGGACAATCGCCCGACACCGACGAGGTCTGCGGTCCTACGGGTTCCAGTCCGAAGTTGCGACTGAAGCTGAATCGTCTCTGGGGTGGAAAACCCCCTCGGGGAGTCGAGGAGGCTTGCACCAGTCCAATGGTCTCCGCCGACGTCGAGGAGAGACACAGAAGACGAGCCTTTGCTCACTACGATTGTCAATCGCTCACCGCCAATCTCGGCTACGCAGCGAAGCTTCGTGGAATCTTATTGGCCAGACGAAGAAACACCGCCACCGGAGCTTCGGCGGCTAGCGCGCTTCGTGCCTCGACACCGGACGAAGCACCGGAGGAAGACGCCGGCGATGGAAAAAGTACGCGTGCCTCGATCGATTTAATTTGCAAATTGTCTAGCTTAGGACTCCTATGTGACCGTCACCGTCGATGCAATTTCCATTGTACCTGTACCATGCAAATTAACTGTTTGAATAGGTAACGATCTCCTGGAGTCCTGTCCCTTCTTCCGTAATGAAATTGGCGGCGAGGGCGAACGCGAGGTCGGCCTCACTCGATGTCCCAACGTCAACGGGGTTCACAGGCCGTCACTCGCTTACGGAGTCTCCGTCCTCGAACCGTCACCCGGCGAGACACTGTGGAAACAAACTTGTCCGTTACAGAAACGACCGCTGCCCATCGAGAGCGTCGACGAGGGTGCTCACTATTACAGACGATATTTTCTCGGTAAATTGAGTTATCCTGATTGTTTTTCAACTTTATTATTTTGGAAGCAAAGAGACCACGATAATTGTTTTCTATTCAGGGCGCGAGCATCAAAATTGGTTTGGCATGGACGAACAACTCGGTCCTGTGGCAATCAGTATTCGCAAAGACGGAAATCAGTATCGAATTATCGTCCGTACTTCGGAATTACTGACTCTGAGGGGTTCCGTGCCGGAGGAAGCTCTCGGCATGCGACCTCAGGGCAGACCACCGACGAGGGAACTCCTCGAGCTGGTCGCTCCCGAGGTCCAGCTGGGATGCTTGAGGCTCGGAACTCCGGCCGCCGAAGAAGCTGTCGCTCGACTGGACGAGCAAGGACTCTCTAGTCGCTACAAAGTCGGCGTACTGTACTGCAGATCCGGTCAGCGCACCGAGGAAGAAATGTACAACAATCAACATTCCGGGCCGGCTTTTCTTGAATTTCTGGATACCATCGGTTAGTCACTATTTTCCCAATTATATTATTATATAATAATAATATTGTTCGTCTGGTATATTAATGACGATTGCTTTATGGGCATAGGTCAAAGAATAAGGCTGCGAGGTTTCGAGGGATACAAGGCCGGTCTCGATACGAGGACCGACTCTACCGGAACTCACGCCGTGGCCGCGAGTCATCGAGGTGCCGAGGTTACTCTTCACGTAGCCACGATGTTACCGTTCACCCCGAACAACAGGCAACAATTGCTGAGAAAACGACACATCGGAAACGACATCGTGACGATAGTTTTCCAGGTAGACTTCCATAAATATCTTAGCGATGCGTAAGTGTGGAACAAGGGTATCGTTCTTATAGCGAATTTTTACTTCGCAGGAACCCGGAGCATTACCATTCAGTCCGCGCAGGATACGCTCGCAGTTTCAGCACGTCTTCATAATCGTACGAGCGATCAATCCCTGCACGGAGAATACGCAATACAGCGTGGCCGTTTCGAGAAGCAAAGAAGTACCGATATTCGGACCTCCTGTGATAGCCGGAGCGACGTTCTCTAAAGGCAAGACATTTGCCGACTTTATTCTCGCGAAGGTCATCAATGCCGAGAACGCGGCTCATAGATCGGAAAAATTCGCTACGATGGCGACGAGAACGAGACAGGAGTATCTCAAGGATCTAACGACGAATTACTCTTCCACTACGGTCGTCGACACTGGTCAGAAATTTTGTAAGTGTGATAAAAACGATCTATCGATGTAATTAACAAGTTTTACGCTGCCCTGTTATAAAGAACTAACCGAGTTTTTTTTTCTGGTATCGAAACAGCGATGCTCTCGTTCAGTAGCAAGAAGAAGGCGACCGTGCGACCGAGACTCTCCTGCGACGCGTCGCAACGCGGTGCAATTTGCTGGCAAGTAATATTAGAGGACAGCAATCAGAGCACGGACTGCTACCTCGGGATAAGCGTAGACACGGTAGTTCTGATCGAGGAACACTCACGGCAAATTGTTTCCGTGACGCCGTGCGTCAGCGTTCTCGGTTGGCACGCGCAGACAAACAGTCTCCGATTGTACTATCACCAAGGGGAGTGCATTACCATTCACGTGCGAGGCGATTACGGTGAGCGCGACGAATTGATGGAAATAGTTGCGAGGCTTCGAGCTGTGACACAAGGATCGCCGGCGTCGGAACTTTCGCTCAAGAGAAACAACCTCGGACAGCTTGGATTTCACGTTCAACCGGACGGTGTCGTGACTCAGGTCGAGAGTATGGGACTATCGTGGCAGGCTGGTCTTCGACAGGGCTCCAGGCTCGTCGAAATCTGCAAAGTAGCGGTATCGACATTGAGTCACGATCAAATGGTGGATCTGTTGAAAACGAGCGCGCAAGTCACAGTTACCGTGATACCTCCCACAAACGACGGACATCCGAGACGGTTTGTACCATATTGTACCGTACGAGCAATATTCTATTCCGCTTTTTAAATTGGAAATATCAAGGCCGGTGATAGAACGAGGATTCACAGACACTGAAGCTAAATCTCACGTAATATCTCGAACGTTTTCAGGGGCTGTACGCTCCAGAATTGTCAATACCTATCGAGTAATTACGAGGGTGATTACGAGAACGTGACGAATCCGGACAGCACGCCGACCCAACAAACGGCGATGGCCCATCAGAAGCGGTACGAAAGATCATTCAGTCCGCCCCGTTCGAGCAACAGCTCCGGTTACGGGACCGGTTCGAGCTCGAGGTCGTTCAACGATCCGCGGTTTCCCCTGGAGGGTACGATGACCAGCAGCAGTAGCGGACACAGTAGCGTTGACGACAGATGGTGAGTTGTCAAGAGAGCTAAAAAAAATCGTAGAATTTGCTACCCAATGAAAACGTTGATCGTTGAACGGAGCTGCGAGGATAGTTTAATGATTAACAGAAAAATGCAATTGATTAATAATTCAACGTCGCTTACGAACAGGTACGAACTTTTGGAGCCTCAGGACCAGGATCCGAATCATCGTACGGACGGCACGCCTCCGCCACTTCCGGCGCGACAGACACATCAGGGATTGACGCCGAGCAAAAGCGCTGGACAGAAGAAAGAACGAGAGTCGCATTACTCGAGTGGAAAAGCTCTTATGGAGAGTGCCAAGCAGCTCTTCAACAATCCTCACGACCACTACGCGAAAGAGAGCAATTATGTGTCCCCGCGTGCGATTCACGAGAGCGTGAGACACGAAAATTATCAGCGAATTGAGAACAACGCGGCGCGTGGTCCTGATCACGTCACCACTAGTTACGTCAAGCTGCAGAAAGAGAAGTATGAGATAAAGCAGGAGAACATATACGCGTCGCAGAGAGAACTTCACAAGAATGATAACGGCCAGCAACAGCAGCATGCGCATCAGAAACTCACCGCTTCGAATTCGCTGCCGCTGGCTCAGAACGCGAGTTACAGTCTTCCGAAGTCGAACAGCAACAACAATCTCATAAGATACAACGAATACGATCAGGCGGCGCACGACAGAGCGAACGCCAAGTACGAGTTCGAGGGAGTGATTCCCGCCGCGGGACGAAACGCGAAGGCCGAATTTGAGGGGCGAACCGTGAGCGATCGTAATTCGAAGTACGAGTACGATGCGAAGAACGGATCGACGGAGAGAAACACGAAAAACGAGTACGAAGGAAAGATCCAAGTGGATCGAAATTCGAAGTACGAAATCTGTGAGGAGAGAAACGACGAAAGAACGCAAGTGAGATACGAGCAGAGCAACCGAGCCCACGATAAACGCTCGAGCGCTTACGAGATAGTTGAGAACTGTTACGATCAAAAGTACGATCTGCAATCCCAGCTCATCGGTGATAAGAAGATCGACGACATGAACGACGCTGTGAGGTACGAGGTTCCGCACGATTTCAAAGTCGGTGAGAAAGTCACCTGCCTCAAGACGAGTATGACCGAGCGCGCCGTACCTCACAAGGTGAGCATCGAGTACAGAGGAAAGGATTTCGCGTCCAGTTTACCACCGGAGATGCGCATACCCGACGGCAACTGTACAGACATCTCGACGTTACCCAGCGAGGATGAGCTATCGAATGGTTCGGGAAACGTTTCACCGAGACTGAGACGAGCCAGCAAACACCGTGGCGGAAACTTGGGATCGTCGAACGGAAGCTCGAGGAATCACAGCCCGAGACCGAAGCCCGGTGTTCGGAACTCTCACAGGAACTCCGCCAACTTGACATCGAGTACTCTCCAGGAGGATCTCATGAAGTTGATCAATCCGGATTTCATAGCTGACGACAGTCAGACGGCGAACAACAATGTATCGAGCGACAACGGTCAAAATTCTAACAGAGCCAACAACAACAACATGCTCGAGATACAGAACAGATGCAGATCCAGGGAGAATCTCTGTGGCAACAGCGCTTCGACACTGAGCGTTTTGCCTACGAATGGACAGGAAAATGGAAATTCAGGATCTGAAGTTATTCTGACCATGGCGCGACCGGCTACCGTAATTTCCAATGCCAGCACCGCGTCGAGTCCCGCACCGAGTGAAAATAAAATGTCGAAGGAGGAGAGGTGAGATATAAAATTGACCCTTTCGCCGAGAAAATTTGCCCAGAGGATGTGTTACCTTAATTTTCCTTGTTATTAATTCTAGACTCTCACCTCGAGTTACGAAATCTCCGCATGCTGTTTCCAAGCCAACGAACAATTTGACGACGATTGAGCACCAATCGGAGAACGACGTGGAATGCTGGACAGGACATCACAATGATTCGAACGGTCGGTCGCCGAAGCAACAGCACCCTCAAGACTGGAACGAGGAAAGACTTTTGGAGGGTGTCAATACAATCACGTACGTTCCAAGGCTTACGGTTTTGTTGTTGTGTTTAATAGATTCGTGGGCTAATAAATAGTCTTTCCGTTCGTAGAAATTCTGTTTCGGATCTCCAAACTCACTTGTCAACGCTGGAGCTCCGAGTCACCAGAGAAACACGCCGTCGACTATCACTCGAAGAGGAAGTTCGTCGTCTGCGGGATGAAAATCGACGACTGCAAGATGAAAATCACGCGGCCGCCCAACAGCTACGACGATTCACCGAATGGTTCTTTCAGACGATAGATCACCAATAAACGTGATGAGCTATTTTCCATTGAAAATAATACGCCCCTGCAGTCGCTGAACCTTTTTTTTCTTTTTACTCAGCATTTATTGGTTGATAGCTCCGGCGCGAGCTTTTCGATGTAAATGCAGTATTAAACACATTTTTGGCCATTGCGCAGAAATCTAGCTGAATGGCCATAGTTAAGTTGAACCCCGAAGACGATTATTCGGTCAAGCATATAACACGTTACCGCTGCATCAGTCTCCGTTCGGAAATAAGAAACCGTTTCAATCAATCAATACATAAAAACAAAGAGAAAGAAAGCAAATGAGGATTTTACGCCTGATACGGAAATGATGTAATGAATGCAAAAAAAAAAAAAAACACATAAATCGTCGCGTATTTCGTGCTCGTCACACCATACTTTAGAAACGACCAAATGACCAAATATTTTCTAGTACACTAAGACAGTTTACTTTAGTTACTTTAATTAATCTGTAATTTATTACGCGTTTTATATAGCCGTTGAATGTAAACAGCGGTGTATGTAAAACCCCATCGAGCCCTTCGTCATTATAATTCACTTCTCCACGATTGACATTTAAGATAGTGCGCATATAGTATCCTTTTTTCGTTCCGAGAGGACCTTGGAGTAAACACCGCCGCATTGAGGTTTGTAGGGAAGAGGGAGATTAAACGATTTGATTTTCATAAACGTATAGAAAACGATTGTCAAGAGATATGTAAGTCATTTAATAAAAGAGACTTATAGTGCAGCCAGAATGATGTTGTGAATTGTAGTCTGGGAGTCCTAGATTTTCTGTTTCTATACTACCTCGCAGCGTTCCATCGTCGCTTCGACGCCAACCACAGACCCAGGAAACACTTTCTTTTGTATGTAAAAAAAAATCATGATCATACTACGTTGTGTACAAAAATTCTCAATCGGCATTTGGGAAAATAATTCCAAAGATCGATTCTTTTCGCTTTACACACCTCGTATCAATTCTTTTTTTCTCAAACACAGTTTAACAAAATATAATAATTTGCCTGAATTCACGTAGCAATCGTTCCGATTACCTTATTTATCATCAAATAGAAAGAATATAGCGTTCATATACATATATAATATACGCTTGGTTCTGTACTCTTATTTACACTATATATAATACTATTATAGTACATTATATTCATTCAACATCTCTGCTCCAACGCACAATAACTCGCTTCCAACTTAGGAAGCAACGTATCTGCGAAACGTACGGACATGACCAAACTAAAAGAGACATAATGTAACCCGTGTGTTCAATTCATCCAGATGTCCGTTTCCGTCGCTGGCTACATTCCAGATGAATTCCAAATACATTTGACCTATATCGGATCCATTCTTTTACCCACATTTCCGAGGTCCTCTATTCACGAGTATGTCACTACTGGCGGCATTCGCGAGAAATTCAGACAAAGACATTCCAGAAAAAAAAATGTAAATGTTTCTTTGCAAAAACCCCATTCTTCCGGTCGAATAAGAGATCTTCAAAACGGAAGTGACGTTACAAAGAACTTTTAATTTTTCCCTCGAATGTATGACGCGTCCCGCCAGTAACATCTACGTGTGAATTGGCGAACACAGGAACGTGGGTTAAGGAACGTATGTGATACATCTGAAATGTATTTGGAATTCATGGCGAATGTAGCCGGTTCATGTATGTAGCCGGTGATGGAAGCGGATGAATTATGGAACACACGGAAAGTACTACAGTGTACAATTCCGGAAAACCGGAAAAATGCCGTTCAATGTGTGATTCATCGAATTCCCGACAATATAGAAGAACCTATAGTATATGTATAATATTTATAATCAGCTGGTGTCGCTATATTTCAAACGAAATGTACTCTAAACGATTCTGGCACTATGATTTCTATTTATCATGAGAATTGGCACTTTCGTACAATTGTTATTTCTAATTAAACGGCAGTACGGAAAGAGTCGCGTCTGTATAGCAAAAATATTTTCAGCTCTCTTTTGACATTCATTCAAAGTGTACATATTTATATATCTACAATTTTGGCTGATCCCGTGGGCCGGAAACAACGACCCAGTGATATGTGACGCGCGCGCGGGACAGATCAGTTGCATTCGTATTGTCGAGATCGAGGAACGGTCACGGCCTTTGGCGTTACAAAAAAAAAACTTGCTTTTACACATAAACAACGGAAAAGTCCAAGGAGGAAACTAAGCAACGCGTTCATCACAGCTCGTAATCCATAAATTCCACGGCGCTTGCATGGATGGATTTACCGGTATCGTTAAATACACATACACGTACACAAACTCAAAGGTAACAATAGTCAGTAAGCTTCGACAATTTGCATTCTTAATACCTATGTGGTCATAACGGCCTTATCACTGGCGACGAAGCGTTAACAATCTTAGCGTGATAAATTTTCCTTTTCGTTTCGACTACGCTACGCGAGTTTCTCGCAGCGCGATACGCTCAGAGATGAATCGTCGATCGACGCGAGGTCAATAACGATTTCACTCGCAAGCGTATCGCGGGTAGGCTCGACGTAAGCTACTTTCCGACGCAGTGACAATATCGTTTGGAACCGTGGTCGAGACAGCTGGCGCTACTCGCGTACGAGTTTACCCTGCTGATCTCGTCCTCGCTCACGGTAAAATTGTCACCCCCATGATATCTTATAGTAGTCTCATATCGTCCTCCGCCGGGAGTAACTTCGATCAAATAAAAGTAACCGTCGACGCTTGCGTTCGGCGAGCCACTGCCTCGTCGAATATCGATAACCTTGTCGACCCGATGGATTTTCTTAAGTTTCAGCCTCGAGCAAAGACGCTTTCCGTTCTTGTCTTTGTACTCCTTTATTATGTTCTCCACATGATCGAGAAACTTTTTTGTACCCTCGACGGCAATCTTATCGCTCACGCTGCCGGTTTGGAAGGCCGTGCATGTGCACCAGTGAGGCGAAACTCCAGCGTCGCCGCAACCCCGCTCTAGCGGGACCGGACGAAACAAACTCTGGCAAGTTGGACAGCCCGAGCTGGAGTTCGCCTCACCGCCTGCGCTGATCAACACGTCCCTCAGAGTCTCGTATAAATCGTACGGCGAAGTGAGCCGATGCTCGTTTATCCGCAATGCCTGATAAGCTTGGGGCCTTTCGGCTCTAAACCACTCAGGCAATCGGATGTAGATGAAAGGCAAACGTTCCTCGTACCAACCTACAAACGTATTTCTTATGCCTCCCCAGCGCATACCGTGATCGCTCAAAAACACGATCATCGCGTCGGCGAAAATTCCACCCCGCTCCATTCCCGCGAACATATCTCGCAGACGATCATCCATGGAGGACGGACCGTTCATCTCGTCGTGGCTCACCGAGTTCGTCCAGAAGAATCCGAAGTATGGTGCTCCTATGAATGTACGGGCGAATTCGGTGGCGAAGTTGAATATACGCTCGACGGTTATCTCGGGACCGGTGCAGTACTTGTTGCTGAATCTTTTCTTGCTCTTGAGGAGTTTCTCGCTGGCCAATATGTAGGGTCTCAGATAGTAGTCCGTTGGTGGATCGACGAAGCCGACCTTGCGATAGTTGAAGGTACTCAGGGGGATGACATCCTCACCGTAGGCCGTTGTGTAACTAGCGTTGCGATAATTGTACCAGAGCATTGGACACTGGTCGAGTCCGTAGGCAACCGTCGGCTTGCACCTCGAGTACGAATCGCCGCTGTCTTGACCGGTCAGTATCGCCATGAGGTTTGGAAATGTGTTCTCTCCCATTTTGTTGTAGCCTCGAAGATGGAACCAATCCGTGTCCCGTAGAAATCTCTCGGTGCGCGGCATGCTTCGTTTGAAGTTCAGACGAGAGACACTGTCCAGGCCCAGCACGAGGACACTCAATTTTCTGGGTCGTCGAGGCTCGTTCGCGGTCTCGTTCGATGAATGCACTTCCAGACGCTCCTGAATTTTTGCCGGATTGATGACTGCGTGAACGTTCTCGTAAACTTTTGTTTTTCCTTTGAGGCAGTTGACCATTACCATCTCGACGTCTTGAGGTAGAATAACGCGCTTCTCGAAGTCCTCGCATTTTCCGACACTGCGAACAATAATTATATTTTAGAATTCGATCGTTAAGGTGACGTGGTATAAATAGGCATGGTGGGTAGGCGGCGGATTACTACCGCCTATATAGGGTAGAGGGGGGCAAAATGGGGCAACGGGGCAAAACGGGGTTTTTCGGGCAAATCGTAATTTTCCAATAATTTTTTGGATGCCCGAATTCGCCCTATCGGATACATCAGGCTTTTCTGCCCAGTTTTGCCACCTTATCCGATCCAAAAATGATTGGAAAATTTAGTTTTGCCCCGTTGCCCCATTTTGCCTGGCTCCTACCTATCTATGTACCGCCCAGTTGATAACAGGTCGTCGAGGAAAATGAAAATTGTCTTTCCCTGCGTCTGCCGATTTCCCAGGGAAAGACGATTTTCTTCTTCCTCGTCGGACTGCAGTCACGCAACGGCATTCAGTGCAGTTTTGTTGTTATCGGCAACGGCGTTTCACATTACTTTAAGGGCATATGAAATACCGCAGTCGGTAAAGAAATCGCCTTCCCTATTTTCTTCGAGAATTATAATATTTTTTAACACAAATGCATCGATCTATTGCCTACGGAAACCTAATTCACTTTTGTCGATAATATTAACATTGTTGAAGAAAATAGGAAAAGCTATTTGTTGCCGACTGAGCGTAACGATGGATGGGCGCCGCTCCAAGCGACCGTCAATCTCTCGACACAGCTGTACGTGAAGTCATTAAAGATTCTTCTCTACAACGGCACCATCGTGAGGTTATCGGCGCATGCGGAACGACGGAGATAAAAAGTAATGAATATTTATATCGTTTATCATAGACGCGTAGGTTACGGTAAAAAAAAAAACCTTCTCTACGCGGTCGCACGAACAATGTAAGACTACTGATTCAGCAATCCCAAAATAATAATATTTCAATAAAGATATTTGTAAGATGTAAAATGTTACCTGATCTTCGAGTCCCAATCTCCTTTCGGAGGCTGAGGAGGCGTCGTTCTGACGACCGATGCCCAGCAGCAGACGGGATTCTTGTGAGACTTGGCCACTTGGGGATCGATGACGAGTGAAATGTTGCCGTTTGTGGGATCCCTCGAGATGTAAGTCATGAGGTGTTCCGTCGAGCACCCTTCAAATTTTTCTTTCTTCACGAACTTCGTTATCGACGCGTCCATAGGATTCTTCGAGATCATGTGGCACTTCGAATTCCACACGAGATATCCGTCGACGAGTTCTGTGTCATGATTTAAAAATGCGTGTTAATATTAACCGGAACGTTTCCGTGCAACATATACTCGTCGACTTATCCAGTCGCAATTATGGGGTAATCGAAGGAAGAATTGAGTTGACCGGTGATGTATCGAAAATCGATCAGTCTCGTTGGATACAACCCACGCGTTCCTATTTCGCACGATTGTTTTATTAACGGGTATTGTGTACATAATTGGGAAATCGATAGTACGAAGGAAAGAATCGGGCTCCACTGAGAGTTCAAGGTCATTCAGACAGAACACGTTCGACACAAACGAGAGACGCGCGTAGGAAACGAAGTATATCGTGCTGCTGTACTCACCGTCCTCGGGATTGTAAGGCCGCAGGGAGAGGAAGCTATCGAATTCGAGTTCCACTCCGGAGACAATGTAGAGCGTAACGACGAGAATGCACGGTAGAAACAGCAACATTAGACGGGGCCTTCGACAAAGACATTCGGTCAACTTCGACCACTTGCCCTTCAACATTATGTATCGTCGTACTCAACTCTTATTCACGATTATTATTTTTATTTATTTATTTCTTTAATTTTATTTGTTAACGGCCACGACTCAGCGCCATTCGTCAAATTCTCTCATTAAAGTCCGTCGATTTTCGCATGTAGACGAGGGGTCTTTGAAATGTTCTTCCACGTGCAGCGCAGTTACCAGTGAACTTGTAACTCCCTGTCGAATCCGGATACTCGTAGGGCTGTCCATTTATATTAACGAATATTTCCGAGCGCCGCATCTTCTTATTTTATCACTCACCCAAGCTATCGAAAGATAAGATATCTTGAGTATACATAGAATCGTTGATAATTTTTTATGTATAATTTTTTATGGTCGATGTGAGCGATCGGTCGGACCGGAAACTACAAACGCGTAAAACTTTACATGGGCCCATTCCATATTTTATAGTTCTATTTAAATTACCAAAAAGAAAACATAAATCCGACGAAGAACGTTCGATGGAAGTTATATGAACAGCATTCAGCACGAATGAACGGAGAACAGGCGTTTACTGTGGCGATTCACGGCTAATACACTTCCCAACTATCCTCACGTGCCTCTCGCCTCGGCGGCTGTCGCTGCACTGCTGACAAGTGCTACGTAAACGAATAATTGTGCATCCGGAATGAATGCCAGCGAGACCGTCGACGATATGGCCAACGTTCTCACAAAAGCGATTTTATAAAAGCAACGTTTGTCTACGATAAAAAATACAAACGAATTGAAGTCTGGCTTGAAAAGTAGCATGCAGTATGCGCTGCCGATTATTATCTGCGAATTCGTTTAAAAAATGGCCTATGAGTCGCGGAGATGAGAGCGCGATTTGTCCTTGAAGCGTTTGTACCAGAGGAACGTCAGACTAATAAAATGTGTATTTTTGTACTCAAATGGCATGTGTACAATTTATGTGCGTCATTGTACAGAATGCACGAAGATGATACGTTCGTCTACTGTTATCAATCCGTTCCCACTAAAAATTATTAATTCTGTACTGTGATAACGGTATAATATCGCGCGAACCATAGAAACGCTCTGCTATAACGAAAATAACGGGCGACGAATGCAAAAAAAATAAAATTGGGGTTCCAAAAGATCGCGGACAACGTGAAAAATATAAATAATTGTGACGAATCGTAACGAACTTTGCAAAAATGTGACGACATCCGGATAACGCGACGAGTGCCAGCGGAGCACACCCGGCGAGACTGGGAGCAGACGACGCGAATGCAGGTCGAACGAAACTGAACCCGACGGTGGTGAAATCGTCGTCTACGTCGTCGTCGTCTCATGCTGCGCGTCGCCAACTTTTCCACATAGCGGAAGCCTCTCGAGCCTCTTATCTCACAGGTCGAAAGCGAACCGACTCTCACACGTACCCTACCAGCTCTATTCTCGATTCGTCTTATGAACGGAAACTTGACTATTCGCCAAGTGACCTGCGAGCAATCTCGTGATATACTGTGCATTCGGGTATAAACCCGTATGGTCCGACGACGTTTTCTCTGCCTCAATTATTCGGCGGCGCACGAGCGAGAAAGGGCAAGGCGTCACAGAGGTGTGTACGTCATGAGAATCGGCAGTAGGCCGCGACGAGTACGTGTGTACTGGGTGCTGAGCAGTGCTCGGGACTCGTCGGAAGTCGCGCAAGCTTCCACGAGCTACTGGCCCGCCTGCTTCGCGTGGGGTAGTATTGACGAGTAGCGATCTCGGGGGGGGGCTCTGCGTATAACCAACACACTCCGGGACGCAGACGCGAAGTGCACCGTCGCGCGTTTGCCCTTTAGTTCCCTTCGCATCACATTCGTTCTTCGATCATTAACGATCCAGTATCGCGATAGACCTCTCGAGATATATTGCGTGCCGGGGAGCTGTTGCCGAGCTACGAATTATCATTACGCCATCGGTCGATATCGTAATAATAGAATAAATTTGCAACGGAGATTAAAAGGGCAACCTAAAGTTGTACCTGCACGTGATGCACCGATATCGCCGTCGGGTCACGCTGTCGCGATTTCTGAGAGCTTTCTACGGAAATACAGCACAATGGGGTTGTATTCTACGCGGCGTCTAATCGATTACGTCTAGCTTATTACGGAAACGCAAAAGTGGGCCGCAAGGGCTCGATATAGCGTACGACTAAAGACATTTCGATCAATTCCGGCAATTGCTATGACGACGACCAGAAATACCACGGGGGTTGCGTGTCGCCGATATTACTGCTATCGAGCACTTCATTTCCTGCATTAAACGGGATATCATATGTTAACGAAACTAATATTTGTAGGCGCGTTCCGCTATCGCATCGTGCCATCAACGCGGTATATCACAACAAATGTCACTCGCGCGGTAACGTGCGCGTGATTTTTTTTTCTTTAATCCATCGCCTTATCACTTAATTGATAACGGCTATTTTTATTTTCATGCTCACTTTGTGGATTTAATTCGCAAGGAATTTTTTTAATTCTTTTGCATACACCCCTGGAATACAAATTACTGTCGTTTTCGCGGTTTCCTGTATGCGTCGAGAGCCGTACCGTGATGAGTCATCTTTCGAAAGATACAAGTAACATTGATCCAATGTCATGAAAGGTTTTTCTTATTCCGCTTGTCTGACCAGCCGGATTCTTCTACTCTTTAAATTATCCTGCACACCAGGACACTATTTTTGCAGGACACTATTTTTTCTGCAAAATATTAATACAGGATCCTCATGAAACTTAACTCGTCTTAAAAAAGGTCAATATTGTATATGGAATGTTTAAAAAAAGTTTATTTTTGGCTATTATCAGCCTTAAATTAATTCGTGAACGCGCGTGGCGCGCATCGATGCTGCTAATAATACTAAAATGACGACACAACGCGGAAGAATGATGTTTCAACGTCCTCGTATTGTTTACAATTCTCTAGAGGCCATGCTCCAGTTATTCGTTGTCTCGCGAGTGTCTTCTTGTACTTTGTCGAACACGACCTGTAGCACCTCGTGTCGGATAGTTCTGTTACACAACTGCTGGACATCCTGAAATATAAAAAACAAACATTTTACCTGAATGATTTCATTACACGCGCGGAACTCTATAAAAGACACAAAAACGTGTCTCGCGTGCCATGTATAAGCTGGAACGATTGTACACGATGAATTCAGTTTGATAATATTATCGAGGTCGCGATATCCTGTTGTCGAGATAAACAGCGTCCTGTTTCTGTGTCAATAGCCTGCTCCGTACCACCCACTACGTTTGATGGGACAAGAGGAACTGATCTGTGAGGCATTTTTTATCAACCGGTCCACTTTTTCCGGTCAATCTCTCGGATATTTTAAAAAATTTGCCAGTTTCTAGTACTACTTTAGAGGAGCTTCGGTGATTTTTTTCAGATTTTTAAATTGCGCCGTACACTATTTACGTTATTTTTAAAAATATCAATATATCTCAGAAAATATTGGTCACTCCAAAAATTCATAGAAACATTAACTTTTTTATTGTTCATCAACTTTTGAATGTTACCCCTCCCCCCCCTGATCTGTCTCGCACCCAGTTGGCAACAAAAACTGTACTCAACGCTGTTTTGTGCCAGCAGACCGACGAGAAAAAAAAATGATCTTTCCCTGCGGCTACCGATTCTCCAGGGAACGACAATTTTCTTTTTCCCCGGCGGACTGCTGTCTCAAAACTGCATTCAGTTTTTGTTACCGACGGCGGTATTTCTCATCACCTTGAGACTATGCGAAACCTCCTTCCTCCCCGCTCGAACCGAGATCAGTTGGTAATAAAAATTGTGATACTTTTTTTTTCTCAAGAACGCTAAACTTTCTGAGGAAAACCAAGTTATTAACACCTGCTCAAATGTTAGATGTAGACGAAAAAAAATTGATTAGTCTTTCTTACCGACTGAGTCGGTTTCGCACGAAGTGGTTTGGATACCAGCTAGTATATATATGGATACTCGACTTACTGCAGACAGAGCAATTTCGCTCATCGGACCCGTCGCCGCATCCATCCCGTCCGCTGCAGGTAATCGCGTCCGAGCGACACCTTCCGTTCGCACACCTGAACGGACATGATCGAGACGTGAGACGTCCGCGGTTCCGGGTTCTGCAAGCTCCGCGCGGCTCGTCGCTACCGTCTCTGCACGAAACTACCGCGTTGCAGAATTCATAAGCGGGCAGGCACTGACCGTTGTTGCAGCGGAACGCTCCCTCCGGGCACTCTGATTTCAGAAATAGGCACTGATTATAAAATCACGTTCGTCGAATAAAATGAAGAGACGACAGATATCGACAGCTAAGAATCAAAATGGCGCAGCCCATATGCGTCAGAATAGAGACTCTTTTCATTCTTAACCGAAAATGTAATTCTAATAATTTCGCGACTAACTCCGTCGACTCTTGCAGCCCTCCTCGTCCTCGCCGTTGGGACAGTCCGGTCGTCCGTCGCACTGCCCGGCTCTGGAGATGCAGATACCGCTCTTACGACATCGAAATGCCTGACTGGGACATCTCGCTTTGGTACACTCCTCGTCCGAACCATCGGCGCAATCGGGTCTGCCGTCGCAGACGAAGAACCAGCTTATGCAAGCGCCCGTACTGCGACACTGGAAGGTACCAGGCGAGCATCCAGTTCTCTTGGCACCGCATGACAAACTTCCGTTTCCACGACTGGCGCAGTCACATATTCCCTCGATGCAGCGCGACTGAGGATCGGACATTCGGCACTCGAGGTCGGTGCTGCACGAGAGACCGAGACTCACCGCGGTCGTGCTCTCCGTCTCGTGGCGATCGGTCTTCACTGGAGCTGCAACGGTCGAACGAAGGAACGAGGTAAAACAAATTCAATTGCATATTGATCAGGATGGATTTGCTATGGATAAGATTATACCGGAAGTCGAACTCGTCGTCTGCATCAATTCCGTTATTACAGCGTCGACGACTATGGCATCGTCATCGTCCGGTAGTTCGTTTCCGCTTGGCCTCTCGGGCCTCGAAGTCACATGCGACCCTCGAGTAACAATATTCACCGGTATTCGTGGACTCGGCGATGCCGTCGAGAGTAACCTCGTTGCGTTCTTCAACCAGGAAACTTGAACACCTAAATAAGTCATGTAATATATATTTTAAAGTGAAATATTTATTTTGGAAAATTTCCTTGTTTGTTTGTTTTTTGTCCCAATTTTCAAGAATCCAGCGCTTCCTCTCCGAGACCCTGATTACTCCCTTCGGGGGATACGTTCCTTTTTTCGACTGGAAATACATCACTTTCGGTCGCAAAATGAGATTTTCGAACCGGAAGTGACGTATTCCGGGTAAATCTACGGAAATCTATACTTCTGGTTTCTAAATTACATACTCCATAGCAAGGGCGCGAAGCGCCTGAGCCACAACAACCTGCTAGTATTCACATGATAATGATGATTGATAGCTCGACGATGGTAATTATTATCGCGGAGACAATTCCTTCTTCGGAGTTATTCTCCGGTCGCGACTCTTCGCGATCTGACCATCGAGGCATTAATCTTTCTCTGTCTCCCAGTGGGAAGATAAACCTTGGACAGTCAACTTCAAGAGTTGCGTATAGTGTGGTATCAAAGCATGGAATTTCACAAGGCTCTACTAATATTTGAGTGAATGAAAAATGCATTTTACCAGTCTCACTCTCATAATCGGGATCCTGAACGGTGAGATTTTTCTCAGGGGCGTTCGGTGCCGATTGCTGGAGTTCCGGGATTCCATCGCCAACATCCTGGATAATTAAGGAAGGCTGGTGAAGCGGCGGAGGCGCCGGTCGTACTCTATTGTCGGGACGACAGACGTTGCCGTCCCGTCGCATCGGTGCTGTACACTGGCAGTGGCCGAAGAGATCCGGTATGAGGAAGTCGCAATGGGTGTCGCTGTCCCAGAGTCGACAGTGCTCGTGGCTGTAACAAACCTCGCCGAGTCTTGCGGCTGTACAAAATAAGAAAAAAAAACATAACTTCAAGTATCAGGTATATTTCCATACGGAGAGGACGATCCAGTACAAATTGCAAGTTCACTCTCCGCGTGCAAAAAAAATAAATAAATCGATAACTTTTGCGAGAGAGAGTACGGCGAGCCCCGGTTGTAATAAGGAACTCGCGGGTAGCCGCGATGGGTCATGTAAAGCAAACGGAAGCTACGAGAGTAAATGCAACGTATACGAGGATACTATGTTATGCATCTTCGATACGCGTATTTCCATATAAGTTCGATATACTGCGGTTGGATAAACGATGTACCTACGTAGCCAGGAATAAACCTCCGCGCTCCCCGAGCCTGAATCTCCCGATAAATATATAGTTCTTCCACGGCATACAGATGAGAAGGGAAGGAGAGGTTTCGATGGCCCGATCGAGCATTGAGATTCCATGCTGGGCAAGACGCGATGCTAGTTCTGCTCGTCGGTACAACAGTGCGTATACACACACGGACAGAGTTTCGCGTATGCATGAGTTCTACTGGTAGAGCTCGTTACCGATTAATCTGTCGGACTAGCCGTGATAACGATCCTCACGACATGGGCAATTACCGATTCGGGAACGAATGCTCGCTGGCTGTGTAACGCGCGTAGAATGTATTTATCTTTCCCTCTTCTTCGCCGCAAGCGAGCAAGCAAGGATTCGCGAACTATCCGCGCAACGACCGTGAGTGGTACACTCGAGTGTACGATCTCGCAAAGATCTGGTTTTAGTCATGCGACATTCAGGAAGCGCCGCCGCTTCGTTGTTCATCTGTGTACTCGAGAGCTCGCGAGTAGCGCGCGGGTATAAAATATCGTTGAGCTCGTTACGATCCACGCGATAGGAAAGCTTGTAGGGGCGCAGGTGATGGGCAAAAAAACCCGGGCTCGCGGGACACCGCCTCGCGAGAGGTAATATTCTAAACGAGCTAATAACAAACATGCGCAGCATGCGCGACGGTCCGGAAGATCGATACTTCTACCCTTTTAATGCCCATACGCCAAACAGCTATTCTCGTTAATGACTACTTAATTTTTTTCTTTTAAGTTTCGAAGCCATTTGTCGAATACCGATGATTTATAATGAAAATTTTTCGAATATATTGTAACGACCGAGTGAATGAATGACGCGCGTATTTGGTTTTGGGGCGGATATTATCAGAATCAGAATAGTGTCGGGCCGGTCACCATAATTATTATTATCCGACGGGAAAGAGGCTTCGGACTCGAAGTGTTACACCGTCTCTACAGACGAGAATCGTTTTTATCTTTTTTTTACGTACGTCCAAGACAAGTGTGTCGTCGAAATTGTAGATATCCTTCCTCGCAGCGACAGACGCCCGCCAGACAGCTGCTGTTTGCCACTTTCATGGAACACTGCTCGGCGACGACGCAATCGTTGCCGAGAAGCGTTGCTGCAAGAACCAGAGAGCAATTAAAACATTGCAATGAAGTTATTTATTATAGGGTATGCGTCGGGTCGAGGGACTTCCTGCATCATACTTCACATGAAGTTTTGATGGATCCCTATTGTTGGGAGAAAAAAAAACACGAGCCGTCGTCGATAGATTAATGAAAGTATTATACCGTTGATCGAGTTTGATAATGTAAAGCGGACGTGTTGCCCTACTGCGATACAATTCCCTTTGTCGAACCGGAGCCAGTAAGGCTTTTGTATGGATACGGTAGCGCGACTTAATTGGCCTCGCGGCTTTTAATTGAATTCGATTCGATCCCACCGCGGCGTGCAGTGCAGAACGAGCTACCGGAGATCCAATTACACGTACAACAGGGGAGCTCTATGAGAAAATGAAACTGCCTCCGCGGAAAGAAAGGGGAGCGCGGACCTCGAGTCGTGCCGATGAATCGAGCAGCCTCCTTCGGGTCAACGCAACGAATATTACACCGCGCGCGGTCTGCCGATTTTATGACTTTTGTATTCTGTCGATCTCACGAACACAATCGACTCGCGCATGCTCTCGCAGGTAACGAATATTTTTCAAACTCGTAGATCACCCTCGTAGTCATGTCGTTCGAAAGAATGCCTACGTTATCGACTGCACCGCATAGTGGTTGCATACGCGGACGTAGCGTCGGGTGATTTACTGGAATCCCCGAAAAAATCCCCCGGAAAAAACCCCCATTTTATTAACTTTATATTTTCCGGGGAATTTTTGTCAGGGTTTTTTCTGCCTACCGATTTACTGATAAGGAAACGCCACTTGACTCTATTATATTGTAAATCTCCCGAGAAGAGTAGGGAAGAGCGGAGCAAAATGGGACAGTGGGGCAAAACGGGACAGTGAGATAGAAACTCAGTTTCCAATAATTGTTGCAAGCCCCATTTTGTCCCAACGATACATCCGTATTTTCAACCGGGTTTTGCCCCACGGATTACCTTCGTTGTCATCCAAAAGTTATTGGAAAATTGCTTTTTGTCTCATTATCCCGTTTTGCCCCGCTCTCCCCTACGAGCATCCGTGATAGTACTTTTTTGCAATGTTTGCGATATTCTATTCGTTGAAGAGAGGCGACCCGTACGCGCTCCATGGGTATCGACTAGACGAGGCTTTTCGAAAGAGTACACCACGCTACTTTCTATAGAGGCCGGGGCGCTTAAGCAAAGAGCCGGGAAGAATATAATAAGAGTGGGCGAGAGACGGCTTTTGTTATACTCACCCTCGAAGCAGCGGGTCTCGTTGTATGCAGCGAAGTAGGGCTGACACCGGCAATATCCCGAGTGGCATTGGCTGTTGTCAATACCGGCCTCGCAGTCTCTGTCCCTGTAGCACTCCTGCCCGAGCTTCAGCGTCGTCATAGCTGGTGTCGAGAGTGTTACCCCCTGAAATTAGGTCGAGTTTTCATACGTTGAAAAAAAAACTCGAGAATTTTTTTCGTCTGATCTCTTCATCTAGGCGTACCTTAAAATTGCATTAATTATAATCGCTTTGACGCCGAGCCCCGTGCATTTCTCGTGTCAATTAAGGGGCTGATTACGAGCGAGGTGTGCGAAAAAACGAACTTTTTTTTTGACTGCTTCGACTATATGGTAATCTTCAGTCTTCGTGGACTTGCAGTTTAATGGGACTATTCGGTGTCGCTGACTGTTAATGACCAGGAAGATCGGTGAGCCTCGTAACTGGCGGAATGTCGAGCTATTTCCACGTTGAAGCTTTGACATTCCGGTGGGCACGCGGCTACCTCTACGGATACCGTCCCAATGTCGATGACGTCTGCTGATGCGACGTGTATGTCGTGTACACTACTGCTACATCTATGGCGCGCTATACGTGAAGCTGCGGTTGTTGCGGCGCACGTACAGTGTCCAGGTGCACGGTTCTACAGTCTGCAGCTATCCAACTATCCGCTATTACTGCTTGGACTTTGTGAAATTCAATTACCACTTTGTCGTTAAGGTCGGTTTTTAGATAGAATCGTTTCTGCGAAAAATGGTTTGCAAATTTTAACTCTGACTCTTGCACACTCACACGTGCTTAGCCTCCCCTTAATCTCGACGTTCATTGTATCGTATCTTCCGAAGGAGTGTCTATTTTTAGATTAAGTTGCCGCATCGATTGACTCCCTGATAAGGTGAAGCCCGTCACGTGAGGGAGCCAGTGTGAGAGAGATAGCGGTATTGATCTTACGGTGGAGCGAGAGAGAGCGACAGAGAACGTGTTTCACTTGACCTTAAGAGTAAGCCATAATTCGACGGGAGAAATTGTTTGACAATCGTTGCAACTTTCGTAACAAAATCAGCCCCGATAAACCAGCAATAAATGCGGTGCGACTTGCCAGGGTAAACCTTGACTGCATGAGATCTAGTTTTGCGATAACTTTCCAAGGAGAATCTGGCAGAGCCCTCTCACCTCTTTTCACCTAACCTCACACTCGATCGGATCGAGCTGCGCCAAGTGTGAGAATGGTAGCAAACCTCGCGGGGTTCCCTTTACGGTTTATCGTCGACGTCCGTCCCTCCGCATCTCCGGGCACCCAAGTCGCGTATTAGAATTGCACAACCGAGCACTGTAACTTTTGCCTCAAGCATCAGAGCCGTATTCAGGCGTAGCCGCATTCGTCTCGACACATTCATATGGCCGTTTGCCACCATCTCGGATGCTTCGAGCTCCGGGGCGCTAATCGCTTCCCGGTTTCCCACGATCTGCAAACAATGCGAAGCCAGTGCAGCCGAGAGCGAATATCCTCGAGGTTGCGGGAGAGATTATGAGCCTTACGAGTACACGCATCGAGAGTAGGAAGAAGCTCGAGCATATAACACGGTGTATATTATCTCTATGGTAGTTATACGGAGGGAAGAGAGGTACGGCTTGGAGGCGGCAGGGGGCGCAAAGGTAACGTGTATAAGGACGCATGTAAAATTCACTGTCGAGCGTCGACCGACTGCGAACTCTGTGTACATACGTATATCTCTCTACCCGGCGTAGATGCCCTATTGTGCACACGCATAAGAGAGACGATGGTGTAGGTAAATCTAATGCGCGGCGACGTGCTTGCAAAAGTGACGGTACATCCGTTGAAGCTATGCGTACATCATATGTTCGGCCTCGCACCGTTACGAATGTCGAGCAATTTTCCGCGTAGAGATAAAGTAGGCGGTACACAGTGTGCGCGAGGCAGTGCCTTCCTGACAACGACCACGACGATCAAGGGGGACGAAACATCACGTACCGTTTCATACGAGATGAACAGGAGTTTAGCTATTTCCACGCTTCTGCGTACCCGCTCGTCGAGCTTTACCAACGGCATAATCGTTTATCCGGCATGTAATCCTCACTGCGGAAGACGGACGATTTTCTTAACATTAGCGACATTTTTTTTTGGCTCTACGCACTGAGCGTAGTTTGCACGATATAGATGCTATTACCGAAATTCAGTGCACGCGATAAGAGAGACAAAGAGATGTTCGTTTCGCACTCAAGGTCAAAGGACCCCAAGGGCACCGTGCGAAATGAACAACAAGCATTAATAAACAGTCCAAGTTCCAATAGATCAAAAGAAGAACTGAAGACACAAATCGAAGGAAAATAAAGAATACTGGCCCATCTTAGACCTTCGTTCGATCAACCGTTTACGAATGCGGCAGCCTTCGCTCCATAAAATCTATTGTCTACTACATAGAGAGCTCGACTTGAGAAAAAAAACATTACTGCAACGGCAGCGATAATAAATCTCGTTTCGGGACAAAAAGTTCCGTCGTAAATCATGTAATCGAATTGTACTGTTGCGATTTATTAGACGCGGATCCGTACGACAGGGAATGGACGGGAAGAGGCGTACAGTACTGGAAAAAGTACCGTGACGCTGGCGAGCGCGGCTTCTTTTGCGCGCTGCCACTCATCTTCCCGAGGCCCACACGCGAAAGAGGCTCGCGCGCGCTCGTTGCGGACATTATGAATTCTCCGTGCAGCGGCGTCAGCGGGAAGACCGTAACGATGTAATAGTCGGAGCCCGGGCGCTAGTCGGTCAGTGATCCTGGCGCTCTCTATCGTCTCTCTGAAAAATCGATGAACGCGCAGCCCTCGCGCACGCCGGTACATTTTCCGCAAGGCGTCTTCTACTCTTGCAGCACTCGTGTGAATCTTTCCGAGTGCATTATATATCTGGCAACGAAACACTGAGCGGTGGCGTTGAACTTGAAACATCGGCGGCCTTCGGACTGACCTCGATAGCCTCTACAGAGCTATCCAAAGCTCGTAAAACGTTTTTTTTTATTCATCACAACAGCGCACAGCTGTTTACTGCCGAGTATACATCTTACTGAGGACGATAATGAATCGGGCCTGTCGTTAATTCAAAGTGAACACGGTCGAGTTGATGCACACAATACAACCGCTTCGAAGAACAATAACTTTGGTTGCCGGTGAATAAGCCTGTATTTTTTGTTTGGCTGTATATTTCTGGCGAGCCCGGAGTGGAGCAGCTTGCAAACACTATCCTCCTCGGAAATATGGAATTGCTGATCGATCATTAAAATACCGGGGAGTTAGAAACGCCTCGGCTTTTCCTAGGGGTAAGACGCCACGGAGATACAAAGCCGCTCCGTACGAATCCGGTGAGCGCGAGCGGCGCGGCTCGTAAAATAGAGGAGGATTACAAGAGAAGTCGGTAGTTACGTATCCGCTACGTCGAGGAGGAACGAGTAATATGCGCGGGTGAGAGATAACGCGGGGCCATGGGGCGCGAACCTCCTACATAGTGTTTGCAAGTTCGTGCGGGAGCTCGCTCGTCTTAATAAGCCAGCGCGCGAGCGCGGTATGGGTTTTTATATTCCATGATAGTCCAGGAATCTCGTCTCACCACCATCGCGATATACTCCTCTAATTACTCCTAACGACGGTAATTTTTGCAGCGTCGTGCTCGCACACACGGGAATTATCTTGCTTCCTATTGGCATGCGACTGGCAACAATTTTTAGGCGCATCGACGGTTTTTCGAAATATCCTGTTAGCTCATTCATGCACGCGACGAAAGATGATACACATACAGAACCTCGATTAACCGGGAATTAGATTAACCGTCCGTCTTTCGATTTTTTTTTTTAATGCTCGGAGCAAACCAAAGTCACTGAGTACTTACAAAAAAGACTAGCTTACGTACTATTAATGAAAAAAAATATCCAAAGCTTTACATTCGAAGTTCACACTATTTAACAATGAAGTGCAAGTTGTACCAAATGTTATTGCAACTGGTTAAAATAAAGTTGTACCGTTAGCCATTATTGACTTATGTACTTCCTCTGTCTAGTTCGGGTTAACCGAGATTTCATTATCCGGCGACTCTTTGGTTCGAAGTATCCCAATCGGGGTTAATCGGGGTTCTACTGTACCATGGTAAATCCTCTTCCAGTTATCCATACCGAAAGGGACGATGATATTGATAATAAAGCACATAGTAAAGACGGTACATTTATCTAACATTTCTTGTCCACAGACTAAGAAATACTATTGTTTTTAATTTTACACATTTTTTAAATTGTCGGCGTACCCTTAACTAACAAGGTTGTTACAAGAAAAAAATTGTAAACGCTCCCGGATAAGAAATTGTTTGTTAAACGTTGAAACCTTTTTTTTTACCGTGTATACAATGTGCACTGTTTACCGTGTGCTATCGTGTCGGCTTGAATAAATAGAATATAGCTGGGATTACACGCAGCTCGAAGCGTTAATGGATCGACTGTTAGTTTAACCGTATCGATCAGCACGCGTCGCGCCAGTTGTTATTTGCACAACTATTATGCATAGACTCATTTGTGATTTGCATGCCGCGCGTGCATCGCAAGTGTCCTCGAACGAACCCCTCGCTTCGATCATCCCTATTTCGTATACAAGCACGAGAACATCGATGGATATGATTGGGAATAAAGACACGAGCGACCCATCCACTAGAAATACATGTTTTACCGATCTTTCCGTCTCGCTTCATGATCCTAAATCGTAACACCTGTTTGCACAGTGGAAAACGATGGTTCTTCGCGCCGCTGCTCGAAGTGCGGAGAACGAGAGAACCGATGGAAAAATGAAGACACCACTAATTTCCTGGGGGTCACCTTGAGATTGGCAATGCTCGATCCACCGATAGAATATAAATTGCGATAGACAGGCGGCGTACGTTTTACCGTTGGTCAAGTGTGAGGCGCGCGCGCACGGAAGTTCCAGAGTTGAAAAATGTAATTAAATCCGAGCTCGAAATAATAGTCGCGCGCTTGCGCGTGAAGGGCTATGCGACCGGCCGGCAAACAAGGTAATATTTTCCACGTAGCGCGGAAGCTTCGACCCTCGTAATTATCCTTAGCATCTGCGCGAGAAGGGAGCGCCCCGAACAAGTCGGTACACGAGTTACTTGCCCACTTGAGCCCAAGCTCACGTATGTGCTATCTATCTCCTGTGCCCACAGTAAAACAGTATCTATCTCTGTACCTGCGCATCTTAGCCTTCCTTGATCGCTCCCCCCCCCTCCTCGCCTCCCCTTGTCCGCCCCCCCCCCCCCCCCCCACCTTCTCCTCCCTTTTTTCCTCGGTCACTTTGCGTTGCGTTTCTTCTTCTCTACACTTCGTATGCTCGAATCTAATAATCGCATCTTGCGGATGTAGATACTTTCCATGCACATCGGCCGTTATGTGCCAACGCGCGTATAGTACTTGCCCATGCCTATCCGCTCGAGGGAGTACAAGTTCAGCAACCAGCAATTCTGCCTCCGGTCCTACTCGATACGCCTTAACTAGTCTCATCAATGTGAAATCCAAAAACTGTGTGCGTATTACGCTTCCCTTGGAATTTTGAATACTATGCAACTGGTAGTAATTGTTGTCCATTCGCCAAGTTGTTAATAAATACTATTTTTTTTTAATGCATTATAAGCGGACCGGCACAGCATTTATCGCGGTTAACCCCGCAATCAGCAGCGTTGCACTTTGAACTGTGTTATATATATTTTTTAAATATATATACTGTCGGATGTGGAAAGACAAGTGGTAAATAAATATTGAAAATGATGGAAGGGTGGAGAGTCGATTCGATGCCTTAAAAAAAAGCTGCAGAAGGAAACGAATCGGTCAGAGATGACCGATCGATCGAGACTACCGGCAATGCTCGAAACCCTGTATAGATATGTACGTATGGGTAAGTTGCGGGCGGAATTGCGCTCTTGCCGCAGAATGCGGTGGAGGTCAATTCGTGACTTCCTCGACGCCACACACCACTCTCTCTCCCCCTGAGATTGTTTCCAATCTAACTCGAACGAAAGATTCCTCTTTTCATGCTCCCTTTTACTCCGTTTACTCCGAGAATACTTTCGCTCGATTCTTGATCCAAAATGTCCTACAACGGATCGACTTCTTTTTTAAATAATTTAATTTCTTTTTTATTTAAACAAATTTTACTCGCTCCGATCATCGTCTGTAAAGTGCATCGAAAACTAGAATCCTTGTTGTGCGAAAGATTTCTTATTTTTTTGTTCCCTTTTACTCTGTTTACTACGAGAATACTTTCACTCGATTCTTGATCCAAAATGTTCTATAAAGGGTTGACTTTTTAAAAATAATTTTATTTCATTTTTTTAAACGAATGTTACTCTCACGGTTCATCGTCTACAAAAAGCATCGAAAACTAGAATTCTCGATATGCGGTACCCAACAAGTGAACGCGACGGTTCGCTGCATTAATGAGGTTTTTCACCGGCGCTCTTACGCTCACACTTCCTGCAACTGCATTACTTCATTCTTGCCTCAACATATAACTAGACGGCCCGTTTCCTCTCTTCGACCTTCGCCTTCGTAATACAAGTTTAACCACGCTCCCCCGACGACGATGCACTTTTCGGATGACGACGTTGACGAATTCCTGGGGGACCGGATATAACTTGGACGGAGTTCCTCATCGGAATATTGATTACACAGTTCGTGCCGGTGGAACCGGCTACACCGAACGCGTGACGACGATCCAAGATATTCGTAATTCAAGACTCGAACTTGGCGTCAGGCTCTCGTCGCTTCTTTTCCCCTTTGACTAATATCTCGCACGAGCCGAAGAGAGGAACTAGCCGGTGTCAATGACTCGCCGTACCTATAGAATTCAACTATTCTCGAAGGATTCACGCTCGCACGTGTTCAAAAATTCCTACATAAACTTTTTTTTTTATTACCGTCAAAAGTACCAAAGTCAAAAGAATAATTATAATTACTGTCATAGACGAAGGAATATTGGACTCACCAGCAAAGCCAAGAACTCGCACAGCCTCAGAATATTCTTCGTCTTCATACTCCTCTTGTAGTTGGGCTCGATGTCGACGTTGATATGTTTTTATATAAAAGCTCCCGTTCTCGTAGGACACCGGTTGAGTAATTACTCAAACTCGAAGATCGTGAAAGAGCTTTCAGAGGTTGACGGAGTATCTCGGAAGAGATTAACAAATAACCGACGCGCGCACGGATATATAAAACGAGGGTGTGTATGCCCATGCGCTTTCTACGCCTGCGTGATGATGACTGAGCGCGAACGGCCCCGGGGGGGCTTTCAGCCTCTCCGAGAAAGAGAAAAGCGCGCCGGGGCCCGCGCTCCCACCTCTTTCTTCTTCTCCTTCGTCCTATGCGTTTGTTCGAAGCCCCCGGAGGTTGTTCTTGCAGGCATACTCCATCCCCCACGGCTGTTCCGCGAAATTATGCTTATCTCGAATCCTGCACGCGAATCGATTCAACGATAATTGATTAATCATACGAAGAACATCTAGTCTGTATGGTGTTCATTAAATTCTCGGCGAATAACAAGGTAGCCTACATTACGCGACGTAGCCTTTAACTAGTCTTGCCACAATGGCTCGCGTTCGGATGTTCACAATGTACTAGTCACACACTTTATGAATATGCATCATTATATATATGTCAGCCAGTACAAGTGCACGAGTTTAGCTCGGAGTAATATAATAAGCTGACCAATCCCGTTCGTTTCGTTGAATGCTCGAAACTAGAATGTCCAGAAAACTAAAGGGAAGAACGGTGACGATAACGTGCGGGATTCTAGGTCAGGAATGAATGCGCTAAAAATGTTTAGAAAAAAAACCGCAACTTTCGTCAACTGCACGCGTCGAACGAGTGCTCGAGTTTGGGGAAATCGGAAAGAAAGCTACGCTCGACGCAGCGAGAATGCAAATCTAACCTAGAGAAATTTATGCTACGTGAAAAATAATGGTTTTTGGATCAAACTTTGATCTGCAGTGAAAACAATATTTTTTCGGTAATTACGATTTAATAAAATATATGGAGAAGCTCTCCAGAGATCATAAAATCGACCGACAATAAATGGCACGACAAAGGGATAGAGGGACTGTGGAATTCTTGTCAGGAGCGAAGGTATTGAAACTACCGCCACACTGTTACAACTCACAGACGTATTAACCTACACCGATACTCTTGTCTTTCGCTCTTGGATCTACGCAGTTTGGCGCACGGAAAGCAAATACCATATACTGGTCGCGATTAGCAAAAGATCTCTCGAAAGCACCGAACTGGAGATAAACGGCAACAGTAACATTGCTCGTAGAGCAACTTTCATGCCGTATTCATATCTGAGAAGAATTTTCTCTGGGGCCATCAAACCGGGTAATCATTCGGAATAAAATGCATGTTCGGTCTATCATAACCCCCAATTTCTCACTCGACCGTAACGATCCGCGCTTCGTCAATTTAAATAAAAAGTGTAAATAAAAATCCACTGAGATTCCTCGTTTTCACGATTGATTAACGACGAACGAAATAACGACTATAGCATATAATTATTACGTTCTCGAGGCTGAAGGGACAGTTTTACTGTCGATTGAGAAATAAATGGGGCGGATTTTCTTTTTCACGTGTGTCTCAGTGCGTGGATTCCTTAATTATTGAATTATCTCACGAATATGAACACCCACATAAAGCAATTGTTATCGATGCGAACGAGTACTCTGTATGCTTAATTAATCACTGAGAGGCGCCTTCAGCTCGTTATTCATTCGTGGAGAGAGGAAACACATTCCACGGAGATATTGTGATGTAGAGTAGGAGCCCATTGTCCAAGTCGTCGAAGAGCCGAGAAAGTCGGGAGAGCAGACTGCGAGACTTTTTCACGGACATCGGCGGAGGCCGCACGACTCAGTTTCCAATAAATATTATTTTTAACTGGGAAGTCTGCTCAGGGGAGGAGGGTCTTTGCAAAAGTGGCCGATACACGAAAGTCGAACACTTACCTTCAGAGAGCCACTGTACGGACGAATGAACTCGATGATATACATATATACATACATATGTATAACGGCTGTGTGATGCCTAGCGATCCGAGAGATACCGACACACGTAACGCACTCGCGAACGCTCGTGGCAAACGAGCAGCCCAAGTTGCTTTATTACAAGGGTAACGCAACGACCATCAAAGTGTAGATCGTATTTTATTATGTGGGAGAGCTAGAGCACACGCGAGATTTTAACATTTATTCAAAGTATACAAACGCACAACCGTTATTGTACTCACGACTGACCGCAGCGATCTGTGAGAGGACTGTTATTCCTTTTGATCTGCGATCGAATAATCAGGGCAATTATAATAACATTACGATATATTCAACCGTTATGGTACTGAGGAGCGTAAACAGCTGATCTGTGAAAGAACAGCTGTTTCCTCTTTCCACGTTAGTTACGCGAAAAAAAGATCTTCGAGAAAAGAAAAATGATTTGTGAATGAACTGCGCAATAATAAGGGCAATTATAACAACACTGCAATCTTATTAATTTATCTGCAATTCATAAGTTTGCACCGGCCGCGTCGAAAGTACTGTAAGAGGATTTTCCACGTCTCGTGCGTGTACTGTAAATACAAGGTAAATAGCTTACGTTTAGTGCAGGCAGCTATGCAGTTATCTCGATGTTCGTTAACCTTCACGTCGATCGCGCAACGGGCATCACTCGGGCCTGAGTACGATTGCCACATGACATATACCACTTGGAGTTTCGCTTCATTAAAATGCGTCATTGCAGCCCGCTACAGTTGGAATTTATATGCTCCGCAATAAACCGTTCGTTAACTTGGGGTCCGTTGACTCTGGGACTGCGCGCGAGGAGTCGGCACCTCGCAACGCTGGCGCTACTTAACCTCTTCCGAGAATCCCACGTAAACAAACCACATAGAAATATGTCATACGAGTTTCTCTTATCTCATCTTGATAACCACAATTCCCATTGCTTGATATTGTAATAATTCATATAGTTATTATTATTCGCCCAACGGGCTTGCTCGGTGGTGGTTTATTGTCGTACTGCGGGACGCGCCATCCCACGTTCGCTCTGCGACAAACGGAAGCAAATACAGCCGAGACGATCGAATAATGGGGCTTGGAGCTTGTGGCGCACGATAATTCCGGTCTGCCCTCTCCCACTTTCCTTATCAGTGTCGTCGTCTTCTTCCTGCAATATCCGGTGTCGCTGACCGGATATTACATCGCCGGCGAACCAGACTTCAATTAATCCTTGAGATACCCTGCCACGTATTTGCGTCAATTTACGCGACACAGATTCACCACCTCCCGCTTACTCCTTTATATCCCTAACGAACACACAACTTTCAAAAAAAAAATATATATGATATATAGATATTGGTACATATACGAATAATTGTAATGGAGCTTCATACACGTGGGAAACGTCTCAATTCCGCTATAAATATACGGGTCGTTACACCTACTTCCTGTGGACATTGTCATCAGTAGTTGTCCGATACGTCATTACGTGAAAGAAATTTAATGGAGTACGACTTTAATGGGTACTTATTCTCCGCTTTTCAGAGCTACTTTGTACCTGCCGAACATCGGACCTTTATTGCATTTAACGCCATGCAATCGTTCAGCCACACCTAACGTAATTGACTCGCACGGACGGATGCCAGTCGGTTAACCGGTTTATAATGCAGAACCCATTTATTTTCCAGTGTCCCGAGGAGAAAACACGCTGAACCGAAAATAATTTTTTACATGAGTAACATTAGTTTATTATTAGTCTCACGAACCTCGGGGCCTCGAAACCCTTCGCTGAAGTGATCATGCCAGGGGCTGGTTTGTCACGGAAACAACAGTAGATATTCTCTTTTATCGGTAAAAGGGTTAAAAGAAACGGACATTCGAATTCCACACCGGATGCGGTTTTGCAGACAAACGACAGTCTGACGATCATAAAAAAATAAACAATCAATTGTAGCGAGGATATTGAGCGTCTAAAAAATTCGGCTTTCTTTCATTTCCTCAATTATCAAATATTTATTATATCCAATTAATAACATTGCAATTGTCTCATTGTACTTACGTAACGTTATTACAATTCAGCTGCTCGGTGTCGCCGCCAGCGTTCTCCTTCGGTACTCCAATTTATTCGTTACAATCATGGCTTTGCTTTCTGTTAGAGCGATTCTCAGTCCCGGTAAGAATTATATACGAATTATCAGCTTATTCGAGTTATCGCATTGCATTCCGCAATTTCCGTGGAACATTTCGCCATAAGACAATTTATCTGTTCGGGCATCGAACTGTCTCGAAGCCTGAGATGCCGCATGGAGATGGGGTTATGGCTAGTTTCAACCGATGCTGGACGACGCAAAAGAAACAAAAATTTAATGCCGATGAATCATATCTGTTTCAGTGCTCCGACGCACCGTCAAACAATTACTGCTCAGCAGACATCTCGCGAAATACGTAAGTTTTATTTACACCGATGACAATCGTCATCGATGTGAATAGGTCCTTTAGTAGACTACGACGAGGAACACCACACTGCTGTAGCCATCTTCCAATGCTCTTGTTCAATTTTCACATCTGCCTTTACGATGAAAGCTTTAATCTCAATTTGTCACTCTAACACGTACATTTCTTCATCAGAGCCGCAAGAACAATCTCAACAGTCAGATCTTCCTGCCATCGGTACAAGCTCAGAGATTCTATGCTGAGAAGAAAGTCTACACTCGGGAGAAACCTCACTGCAATGTGGGTACTATCGGTCACGTAGATCATGGAAAGACCACCCTGACCGCAGCAATCACAAAGGGTATGCAGCTTAATTAGTTCACACGACAATTGATATATTTAAATAAACAGAGATAAACAAGCATATGGAGAAGGGTTAATTAGAAGAAAAAAAACCTTTCCAGACATCTTAAAATATTCTAGGTCATTGCTCTTGTATTTGTTGCAGTCCTCGCCGAGAAGGCTCTGGCTAAGGCCAAGGGCTACAACGAGATTGACAATGCCCCCGAGGAAAAAGCAAGAGGTATAACCATAAACGTTGCTCACGTGGAGTATGAAACCGTCAACCGGCACTACAGTCATACCGACTGTCCGGGTCACGCGGATTACATAAAGAACATGATTACCGGTACCGCCCAGATGGACGGAGCAATCCTCGTTGTCGCCGCCACGGATGGCGCTATGCCGCAGACGCGCGAGCACTTGGTGCTCGCGAAGCAAATCGGCATCGGCCACATCGTAGTCTTCATCAACAAAGTCGACGCCGCCGATGCCGAGATGGTCGAGCTCGTCGAGATGGAGATACGCGAGTTACTGACCGAGATGGGTTACGACGGTGAAACTGTTCCGATAATCAAGGGCAGCGCACTGATGGCACTGGAGGGCAAGAATCCTGAACTGGGAAGCGAAGCAATAACGAAACTCTTGGAAGCCGTGGACGGGCACATACCGACCCCCGAGCGCGATCTCGACAAGCCATTCCTCATGCCGGTCGAGCATGTTTACTCGATTGTCGGCAGAGGAACCGTGGTCACGGGAAGACTCGAGCGTGGAACCATAAAGAAGGGCCAGGAGGCTGAGTTCGTCGGTTACAGCAAAACTTTCAAGAGCACGATAACGGGCATCGAGATGTTCCATCAGATCCTGACGGAGGCACATGCCGGTGATCAGTTGGGCGCTTTGATAAGAGGAGTCAAGAGAGACGAGATAAAGAGGGGCATGGTCATGTGCAAACCCGGCTCGATCAAGGCGCACGATCACATGACGGCGCAAGCCTACATTCTGAGTCCGGCGGAGGGTGGCCGAAAGAAACCTCTATCAAATTACATACAGTTACAAATGTTCAGCAAAACTTGGGATTGCGCGGTGATAATTACGATACCGGAAAAGAACATGGCCATGCCTGGAGAAGATGCCTCGTAAGTTTTTTTCTAATGCTTTTTTATTTTGTCAGCATAATAGCATAATATATTTAATGTCTATATTTTTCATTTTCAGATTGGAGTTGAAACTTGTAAAACCCATGGTTGCCGAAAAAGGACAGAGGTTTACGCTGCGCGACGGCGTTATGACTCTGGGCACCGGTGTCATAACTAACATTTTGAAATCTCTCAACGAGAAGGAACGTTTGCTGCTTATCGAAGGAAAGAAGGGCAGAGAAGTAGCAGCAAGGCTTAATAATTAAGTTTCATAATCACGTGTACTTTAACAATATATATGACTCTAAAGAGCATTGTAACCAGTGTAGTATCGGTTGATTTGATTAAAAAAAAAGAGTCGAGTTGCGAGTGATATGGTTTATGATGCAGCTTAACCGAAATTCTTTAATCGAGCCTATCAACTGGGTAAAAAAGTCGAATTGTAGAACAGACAAAAAGCCGATGACATTCCCGTGGAACCAATTTCGGTCAGTGACTATAATCAGGGTCGGGGCTCGGTTGCAAATAAAGCTGTGAACATAAGCCTACATTCGCACTGTGCAACATGCATGTTTCATAATCTGTGACGGCGTGCACTGCGAGATTCATGACGTTATATGAAATAATTAAAGCCTATCGACGCAATATCCTTCTATCGATTCTCGACATTTAATCTTTATCGCTACTATGTTATAAGTATTTTACCAAATGATGTAACGCGATGATTATGGTATGTGTACACGCTCCACGCCCTCTAATGAATAAATGTATCCTACTTTCGAAAATATTCCAGGTATTGTTCATTTCTTTTATTCAATTCAGACATCAGCGGTACATTCCGATACGATCGAATTAATGGCGCGCCCATCCAGAAGTAAATAGTGTACATTTACACTTTTCACGGTCTTGAACACACTATATCCCCTTCGTTCAACGTTATTCTAGACTTTACCTAGTGCGCAGTTTTACAACAAGCTGAGGGGCAGGGATATTGGGCAACACTCTTTCTGCCAATGATTTTTTTATCCAAAGAAAGTGACAGTTTTCTGGATTATTGGGTAAAACGTCGTTTCATTAATTTAATCCGAACAAATAATACATTCACCACCGCTTATAAAAATAGTAAACAGCCCTCTAGTAAGATGGCCAGATGCAACAGACTACAAACTGCATTTCACTTCAATCAGAGAAAACATTCTTTCTATTACAATTATAACACCGCAGCGATATTTCGCCCAAGATAAAACTTCTCGACGGATCCGGACAACACCCGAAAGTGTGTAATTTTCTGGGCTGAAGAATTAATAAAATAACGCATGAGACGATTGGCTGTATGATTTTCTTTTTCTTGGGCTTATTATTGATTATTCCGAATCAAATTTGACATTGAGTAACGCGACATTGGGTCATCGAGATATAAATAATTTGCGATATTATCGCAGAATTACCCGCTTTCAGACGGTCAAAGATGATGAGGTGTGAACCGTTTAATGCGTGCTTATCGTAAACCGTCGATCCAAGACTCTTTCGTAAAAGATTTATTCTCATTATTGCAATATCCTTGGTGCGAGGTTTTTTTATGCCGATAACAATATACTATTCGGTTGAGCAGTTTTGACTTGAATTCCACGTGTTGGGTGATCTTAAGGGAGCATGTAATAATTCAGATGAACGATGAAAAACGCGAAGTACGATAAAGAATCTTCGACCGACGTCTCAGATAAGTGGCGAGAGTATAAATCGTACGTATAACTCTCGCGTAGGCCATGTCTCGGGAGTTGGTATTACCTCGTACAATTTTAGATTGACAAGAAGTCAATGTAAAATAAATCAAGCCATTGTTATAATGAAATTCAATGTTATAAAACAAAAATGTAATTGCGCAAATGAAAATTCCAGTGTATGAGATTTGTATGGGATATTGCATCCCGAAGACAAAGAAAACATTTATCTTATAGTATCTTGTATAATTTAATCAACTAGAGATCTTCGTCGTCCTCGGGCAACGCTGTTTCTTGAGCCTCCTTGAGATCTTTTTCGATCTGTTGCTGCCATTGAGGATCCATGGTTACCTCGGGCGGTAGAAGCGCCGGCATGGCGACGAATTCGAGATTGGGGTCACCGATCAGTTTCCTTGCCAGCCACAGGAAGGGTTTCTCAAAGTTGTAGTTACTCTTCGCACTGATGTCATAGTACTGTAACGATAAACATACGAGCTTAATGAGTGAGTCTGCATAAATGCAGTAAAGTAGGATAAATCAAATCTGAACAGACTATCAAATCATCAAATTCTTACATTTAAAAAACATTTTTTGTCACCAAACATTCACTATTCTTTTTCTTACCAATTCTACCATTTTTTTTCTTGTTAATTTAATAATTTCTTGAAAAATACCTGGAGATTCTTCTTTCTGTGAAAAACGATGCTCTTAGCCTTGACTTTTCTGTCCTTGATGTCGACCTTGTTCCCGCACAGAACGATCGGTATGTTTTCGCAGACCCTCACCAAATCCCTATGCCAGTTTGGTACATTCTTATACGTCACGCGAGACGTAACATCGAACATGATGACTGCGCACTGTCCCTGGATGTAGTAACCGTCTCGGAGACCACCAAATTTCTCTTGGCCGGCAGTGTCCCATACATTGAACCGAATCGCACCTCGATTTGTGTGGAAGATCAGCGGATGTACTTCTACACCCAGAGTTGCGACATACTTCTTTTCGAACTCTCCTGTCAAGTGACGTTTCACAAAGGTTGTCTTTCCGGTACCTCCGTCTCCTACGAGTACACATTTGAATGTTGGGATTTCAAGTTCAAGCGCCATTTTCTATGTTGTTGGTTGGTACTCCGATATTGAATTAGTAATCTGCAGGGGCAAAAGAAATAACACGATTAGACGATGAACCAGGCGAATTTCGAGGCGAATAAAAATTCAAGGTTGGACACATAGCCAAATCGGATGATGGAGAAAAGATATCGCGCAACGCGGTGAATTGGAGCGAAACGTTCGGGACGATCGGTTAAGCACAGTTGATCGCTGGAGAGTTACGAATGTAAGTTGCTCGATGGAGAAACAAGACGCGTTTCCGAGAATAGCGCAGGCGAGGCAAGCGACGCTACGCGTGAGCCGCTCAAGCCGCATAAACCGGCGAATCATGAAGTTGCGAGAAGTTGCGAGAACAATTGATCGCTCCCGATAGCAAACTGAAAACGTGCTAGATCGTCGAACGTCCTCGTGCCCAGTTGGTCGAAGTTTTATCGGCGATAATTTTAATAGCGCGATGATCCTAAATTATTACCGTATTATCGAAAGGGCGCGTAGGAAGACTAACGTACATCGAGGATATGATCCCGCGCGAGTCCTACCACGCCGACCGGAAAATCTCAAAGTTCTCGATGAATGGCGCCCTTCCCGATGTATGCCAGGAAACTCGTATCGTTATAAATAAAGCCGTTTAACGATATCGACGCATTTAACAAGCGTTGAAAGTTAATATTTGACTCTTACCTTTCGAAAATTTGTTGATAATTCGAGGCGAGGAGAAAATTTCCCGGGGTGAGACGATGGACGTGAAAATGGACGATAAAATTTACCGTGCCGCACAGTCGTTATGGCTCACAATGGCGTTCCTCTGGGTCGACGAGTGGAGGCCCGGTCCCTCGTCATTCGTCGATATCGAAAGTACGATATATACAGCCTCGAAATAGTTCAATAAACGGGAAAAAATTTAATTTGCGTAATGATGTTGCTATATTAACAAACGAAATCAATATTAATCCGTAAGTCGACTAAAACAGTAAAATCGTGTGGCGACACCTGCGGCATATGACGGCAGTCTCGTGTTCCACGGGTACTTCGCACCTTTCAACGGTTATCTCGAGCGGCAAAATCAAAACAGGTTTGTTCGCGCATAACGTTTCTCTTATCGCTGCGATAGTTCGATTGATCTAAACGGCAGTAAATTTAATCCTGTAACTCGGACGCTTAATTCCGTTTACTATCTTACACCGGCTAAGCAAAGATAACTGCTACGATCAACACGTAAAGAATATTATATTTGTATGCGAACTCAAAAAAATCTGATTGGCGTCGTCTGCTTCATCTCCGAGGGGAGAGCCAATCGGTGCTGTCGATGTTGCCGCCATTCATTTTGGTACAATCGCACGTTCGTGTGTCTCGTGTCATCGGCGAAATAATTATGATTGCCGCTATTCAACGCTCCTAATAACTATATCCAACCCACGGATGGAACGTTCAATCGCTCTCCAACGGTCTATAAAAAAAATGCCACAGGCCTTTCAGCCGTGACATTTTCGAAGACTCAAGGGATTGCACGGGGACAAAAGTGCGGGGATCGCCGACGTCGTAGGAGCGTCCCTGGTCAATGTTGACGTCATCGGCGCGTGCGCCATGACACGAACGGCACTGCAGAAGCAGGCGAGTTCGCGAGCGTATCGATTTTACGATCGTGTCTCTCGCGGTTAGTGCGTCCGTTTCCTTAGTTTTTAGTGGCCGTGCTCTCTCGTCGTACATGGATAAAATCGTGAATGGGATTACCAACTAGGCGTTACTCATCGTACGTCCGTTGACTCGAAACTCGTCGTTCATCATGACCAAGGATAGATTAGCAGCCCTCGTTGCGGTGAGTACCACGACAATAGACACCGACTGTACAACCGTTCGCCCGCTCACCCGTTATACCCCGTCGTACCTCCGTTCGTGTAGACGTAACGTGTTGAACGTTCGATTCTTTCATCCGACATCCCAACCAATGCATCTGCCGTTAAACAATCCAGCGACGTAAACGTCGTTAATGCATTCGAATGAAACGAGAAACATCGAGAGGCGTTTCCAAACTCACGGAGCGATTGACTGTCAAGCGCCGGTCTACTATCGTTTTGCCTACTACAGCTGCCGCTACTGGTGACAGGTGTTGACGAGCACACCATCGTTCTCGTATTCCTTTCCACAATGTGTGATCTTTCTCTGTAATGAAAAAAATAACCCGAGACCCCACCCCGATTAAGCGCCCTCGTTCAGATACTTATTTTAACGTGAGATTCGTCGGTACACTTCGCGAGAGCGTGCGGCATGAAAAGTTTTTGTTACTCTGGGTTCTCTCGTAATTTCAACACTCGCGCGGCATGTTATCTGTTTAAAAAAAGGTTACACGTTCTCGCCGATGCCGAGACTACGGCTGTCAACCGCCGAAAGACCGGCTATGTCACACTTTCTGGATGACAGGTGTTTCTCGCGGTACACCGCATCTTTTCTTTTATTGTTGGCCCGCCGACTTCTCGCGTCGTCTCTAACTCACAAGAAACACGAGGCCCCACCCCGACAAAAAATATTCCATCTTGTCATTTTTTTTATGGTACCTCTTTTTTTTGTTTTTTCTTTACGACACATTCGATACAACTTTCGCAACTTGGTTCGCGAATAATTATGTTTTCCCTTCGCGCGATACGGCGCTCGAAAGATTAATTACCGGTAATGCATCGAGATATCTGTAAACACACTCGTGACTCAGCGTCCGCTTTTTTTCTCTCTGAATAAGAGCACGTCGATCTCCCGACTCGTACGTCCGAGTGGAGCGTCAATGAAGCGGCAGGGACAAAAAAAAAAACTCGTAGATTCTCTCTCACTATATCGAACACCGGCCAATCCAGTGCTGACGTGTAGGTGTAATATTGAGAATTCGCAATCGATCATCCTTAACAGTGTATCGAATAACATTTTTTCCGCGTCTCCTATCCGCATAGTGGCTCACAGTTATTTCTGTAACAGCGTATCGTAGATATGCAGAAGGTTGTACGTGTATCTCCCTCCGCAGAGACAACAGAAAACTCCTAGTCGAGGGAGTCGGTTCCGCTGTCGTAACCGCTGAATGAACGTCAAGCCGCGGTAGTGAAGTCACGCCTCCGCTCTCGCGTATCCATTAGCCTGACTCAACATCCACGATGTTTCACGAACGATTCACATCGTCCCTATGTAATCTAATATTGATCTACGATTTATTGCAATCTGTGACGAGGTTATGTCGTACATTTTATCCAGCTGGATGTGCAGTTCATCTCTCAATCTACTTCGAACCGAGACAAGACATGCCCTGTCCGACTCGTGAATAATTCGACCATTATAACGTCGTTATCGTTCGACCGACTGTAACGCGGAATTGATAAACAATGGTGAGCGAGCTACGAGCGAACAAATGGACGTGAGAAAATTGGGGACGACTGTCACGATGGGAATTAAAAGATAAAAGGAGCTTTCTCGGTCACAGTTCCGCACGAAGACTCCCATACTTTTTTTCCTTCGTTTTTTTTTTCTAAATTACACAACTACCGGCTAACGCGGTTTGAATGTCCTGTGAGGTCGAAGCGCAAGACTTAAGCATCATCGGAGAGCGCCCGTTGCATATCCTTGACCCACAAAGCAATCACAAGACCGGCATCGTTCGACTAATTTCACACGGTCGGCGAAGGCTGTGCCACGCTTCGGAAGGCTATGATATACGCCTATGTGTCCCTACGCTGCCACGTTCCGTCGGCGTGCTCCCCGCACGCGTTCGCGGGGTTTACATAACGCTCGCGCTAATTGCAACGAGGTAGAGAGTTCGACTCTGCGCGCGGGCAGCGGGAGGGAGGGGGGGGGGGGCGTTTGGACGAAAGCGGGGCCAATTGCACGAGTTTCCCGTTTAAATTTCGTTATTACTACGGTCATACACAAGTCGTGGCGATTTTAATTAAACAAACGAGCTACTGTTACAATGACAGACTAACGCTTAGCCCGAATACTCGAAGCGTATAACGAGCTCGTTCCGTCGACCTTCCGGCAGTTCTGGTATTGATACCGTTACTGTAAAAAAGAAACTGCTTTACCGACGGATCATTTCTTTTTCTCGTAAAATATCTCCATTATTACGCATCGGCTCGAGACTTCTCCACATTCGAGTGTGCAGAGACGAACGCTGGAGCATCTCGAGACTGTCCAAAGTAGACTGGGCTCCCCGATACACTTTCGCCAAATCATCCCGTCGGTTCTCACCGACTCAGCATATTCTTCCGGCACTTACTGTCGCGCGGCGAGCCGACATTGATTCTTCATTCTTCTCCACCTTTTCTCCTCTCCATCTCTCCCCACGGGTGTTGTAGACTCTCGTGCATTGTAATCCGACGAGTCCGCGAAAAATCCGGCGGTACAAAAATATCGATCGGGCAAAACGTCGGCGTTGGCTACTTTCGACGAGCATCGTCGTCGCATCGATTCGCCCGCTCTCCGTCCTGTCGCGCGTACTCGGAAGACCCATCGAGTTTTTCTCGCGCAAAAAAATTAAACGTGTCTTGTATATAAAAATGTCCACGAATGGACGCCGGTCTCGGATAGACCGCGCGCAATTTTTTGCCCGCCGGGTCGGGGGTTCGCATTTTATATCCGAATGTTTGTTCATCGTTCACATGCTAATTGATCGAATGGCCCACGTGGGGGGCGATAATAGGTTTCCTGCGAGAATCACGCGCGATCTGTTAACGATTTCGCGCGTGCACGGGTAGCATCGAATAATCCCGTACGTACCACGCACAGAGTGATACGAGAATTTCACATTATCGAGGCCGATGTCGTTACCTTATGAAGCGTGACGGTACAATAATGATATACGGAGATTCTCTGGCGTCGGCATCTCGCGTTTATCTCCGGACGGGGAAGCGCGCGAGGAGGGTAAATAGGCCAAACAGTAGGAAGAATGGAGAAAAATAATTGAGCGACCGGGTCCGCTTTTGACCCTGCGGATAACGACGCTGGTGACAGAGTAGAATCTTCCTGTAACCAGTGGCCTCTGGATCGGCTCGTTTTTCTCCCGATGACGGTTTAATCGAGGGCACTCAGCCAATTGAAAGGGCAGAGGCGATAAATGGCAGTTATCGTAAACCTGAGCATTCCTCTCTCGTTTCACGCACGCACACGAGCCGTTATCTTCGCACGCTCGTTTAGCCACGGGTTTTCCCCTGATAATCCATTAAATCATTTCGCTGAATATCTTTTTCATCTTGATTTTTTTTCACGTTCGTATTTCTACTGTTTTTTAAGCCGTCCATTAATTGTCGTATAGATCAGCTTCGCGAGCGACTGCGAAATGATTCATACATTTGATTTAATTTTTTTTTTGTATTTCAGGCCCAGTCGGACGATGACGACGTGGCGGACGAGGTGTCCGTTCCCGTGGGTGGGCCGGATGATTTCATGACGGAGTTCTTCGCCGACGTGAGTACAACGCGAAATCATTTCGATTTAAAAAATATATGAATATTCACCTGTGCGCAATCACGTGCACATAATCGTCTAACGTGTAATTCACGGTATACAACGCCGTTAGTTTTCCGCATAAAAGCTGACTACACTATATCAATATCAATAGGCGGTGAGTTGAGCGGTGAGTTGAGCGCAGACCGAGCGATCGAAGTTGCCTTTTGCCCTACGCTATACCGCGAGCACAGAGTTCTCGCCACGTGTAATCCACGCTAAATCGGTTTACTCGGCGAGTCTCTCGCCCCCTCCGAGCTTCGTTCGAATAACTAGTACGCGCTTCAAAACGCAATATTCTTTTTATTTCTCTTCCGCTTCTAATTTCATTATCGCGTGTTTTTAATTTCCGCAATGATGTTTCTTTTATGTTGTTCTTTTTATTGTGTTCATTAAAGTTTCATTGTCCGGCAATGCAAGTCGTAATTCATTTCAGCGCAAAGAATGTAGCCGGAGCGTATAAGATACTTAGTCACCGAGATCGTTATTTGTCGGCGTTCATTCTCGTACGGTGTACGAGCGACCACGGTGCAGTAACCCACGGAAATTTCACCTAATACACCGGCATCTGTGTGAAAGGGCGTAAAAAAATAAGTATAAAAAAGCGCGATAAAAGTTCTCAGCGTCCTGGGCACTTTCGCGAACAGTACTCGTGGACCGGAAAGACCTGGCTCGGCGCGTGCAAAACTCCAGGAAACACAGAGTGCGCTATATGACACTTTATTCATATAAGCCCCTCTGACGATATAGCTTGGGGGTTTTCTTCGCCGAGCCTCTCGACGAAGGGTTTGTTTCTATAAAAAAAAAAAAATGAAAATTCCTGTGGAACGAAAAGGCGACTCTGCAGTCTTGAATAATATTACGTTCCATGTCAGAGCTGGGCAAATACTCTGCGTACTTGAAGTATCAAATATTTGGAGTAATGAGCGCTGGATAGTTTTTGAGTACCGGCAGAACTGAATTGCCGAAGTTCTAAGTACTAGACACTAACTCAGTACTTGATATTTCAATACCTACTTCAAGTACCTTAGTGTATTTACCCAGTTCCGTTCCTACGCCATTTATAGTATAGAATTATTAATAAATAAAATATTTATAGTTATTTTATAAATAAACGAGCTGAAGGGCTGGTCAATGGCCCATTAGCCATTTTTTTTACGTCTACCGGGTGTTCGCAGCATTAGATGGATGCGTATTTGAAATGATTGGCAATTAGTACCTCCAGTAATGGCACGCATCCTCGTCCACCCGCGCGCTTTCGCGTCGATGAAATTCCCGGTACGTGACATTTAGAACGCCCACGAAAGCACGGGCCTAATGCTGGGAGTGTATGGAGAGCTTATTGGATACTGTCCCGCCTACACTCTCACCCTGTATCTCCGCGTCTGGAGGTAGTCGACACGGTGTTCGACACCCACGCATCTCCATCTCCGCCTACCTTTTTCCATACGGCTTTGGACTGCTATTTTGCGAATGCAGCGCCGGACGCGTGGGAGCTCTATTGATACAGAGCCGCGTTGAGTCACTGCGACACTATGGCTTCCCATTGCGCGGGGTACCGCAAAATATTTCGATAAATTCACAAAAACTGGAGTGGCTGGAAACACCCAAATTGGAGCGAATTAAAACATATCAACTCGAGGTATTTCATTTTGTCCCAAACATTTCTCCCGGAATGTAATTTCTTCCTAGAAAATCGTCGATCCGTGACTCTGGACGAAAAACCGGCCAGTCCGTTTCGCCCCAGCCTCCTTCATCATTATTCGCCACTTAATATTTCGAAATTTCCACGAGCACATTACCCTTGCACGCAACCTTGTTTCGCGTTCCCATTCTCAAGCGTTTCTCTGCAATTCCCGTCAGCGACGTGTGAATTCGCTTAGGGCTTTTCAGCGTCAAGGCAAAAGTTGGCGGGTCGCAGCGACGTAGACGGGAAATAGAATGTTGCCGGTAGTGCCGGTGGGGACATGGGCTGAGAGCTCCGGAAAATATTCATAGGGCAGCAACCCCTTTCGCTCGTCCTGCCGGTAACCAAACTTTATCGTGCCACTCCGGCGAACACCAGCGTCCCACGTCATAATAGTTGCGGTGACGATAATTCGGTTTCTTCTATGTTCCGCCGTCCCTCACCCCATCCGCCTGACAAAATTCGAGCTCGACAAAGCGACGGAAACTCTCTGCTGTGATGTCATAAATTTTCGATCTCGGTTCCATGAATACGTAATGCTATTTGTTGCACTTTTTTTGTTTGCGAGGAGAACGCGGAAAACTTGCCTTTTTCGAATAAAAGAACGCTCGACACGCTTGGCGGAGATTTTCATTCGTCCAACCCCGTTCGCTACAGTCGACTTTTACGACTGTGTCCCAGGTTTTTATTTTATTTTACTCCCATCGTAACAATTGATACGCACTGAGAAAAAGGATGGTATTTCCTACTATAACGAAAAGTTCCCAGGGGGACTTCTATATAGATCGTTTGTGATAGTATAGGGGAGAGCGGGGGAAAATGGGGCGGTGGGCAAAACGGGGCAAAAATCGAGATGTATTGAAGGGGCAAAACGGGGCAAAAAAATCGGGATGTATCGATGGGGCAAAACGGGGTAGGCAGAATCGGGCAGTCTGACAGACAGACAGAAAGGTTTGTCTAGGCGACGGTATTTACGATCTATGAAACCAAGCCAATATTTCGAAAAAATGAAAACTGCCCCATTTTGCCCCGCGCGATTTTTTTTTTCCGGAATGTAAAAAATGGCCGGACAATTTTGATTGTGTAGTCTAACATAATAATTTGATGTCATGTATATAGCTGCAACGGCGATATTTGCTTAGTCGTCCCGTTTTGCCCCGCCTTCCCCTATATTCAATTGATTAAACTATAATTATAGTTACACCTATAATTTTGGTCATTGTCGCAACTATAAAATGTAGACGTCCCCCCTGGGAACCATTTACTATGTAAGTTTTTCTCAGCGTGGGAACTCTCGGAGGAAAAAAAAAAATTGTTTTAGGCGATGTTACCATTTCCAGAACGTTCTGAAACAAGCTGAAAACTAGCGCCCAGCTGCCGCTAGTTGAATTATAACTCGTGGTTCGGCGCCACGTCACTGTCGCCCCACGCGCAAAATCTAAACACGCGTCGCTCCAATTGAAATAACATTGCGAAAAAAAAAAAAATCTCTAACGAGTTCCCAATGCGGAATGAAATGCAAAATAAAGTTACACAGAGTGTTCCCCAGCAGTGGAGATTACATTACTCGTTTGCCTCATTTATGCACCGAACGGCGGCAGCGAAGCGTTGATATTGCAGTTTATTCCGCTTGAAAAAGTACACCGAACCGCGGGGGTTGTACACACCGAGAATATTTTCCGTCCCGCGGTCTGAGCGTCAAACGACGTTTTTATCCCGCGGCCGTATCGTGCTTCCCTCGCTCCTGCTTACCGTCACAGCATGATATCGCCCGACTAAAATCAGAGAAACGTACTTTCACTGTGTGTAAAGCATACAAAATACGCTTTTCCGGCTTTACTCGCGCGACACACACAAATCCTCAAAATTCCGAACAGTAAATCGTGTCTCTCGTATCCTCCGCTCTTCCCGTTGTCGTCCTTCCTTTTTCGCGTACATCCGAGGCGCGCAGGGGTTTAAAGACGCGTAGAGCTCGCTAATCCCTCACCGCAGGCGCTACATTCTCTTTGGTGTTGTGGCCGGGCTTCGTGCAACAAGAGACGACGGAGGTAAAAAAAAAAAAAAAAAAAAGGGGGGGGGAAAAAGAAGGAAGAAAAAAAAAAAAAAAAAAAAAAAAGTAGAGGTGTACCGCCACTCGTGGGCGTTATATCCTTTTCCCCTGGCCGGCTTAATTGCTCTGCACGAGTTCAAACGGCCCGAAAGCCCACAAGCCGCGAACCGAGGGGCGGGACGAGGTCGGCACCGGAGCAGAGGGAATAGACCGCGATTTCGTGTTCGGTGGTTGAAACGAAGCACATTACCGGAGCGCACCTCGGGTGTACTTTGCGCTGCAACTGTGCCGCTGCCGATCTCCTCTTACTTTTGGGGATCGAGTGTTAAGCTAGATTCCCTCGTATGTCGCCGCGGTAGGGGGCTAGTTGGCGACCACGGACACTACCGCCCTCACCGTATTCGACTTTACTATCGGGACTGGCAAAATGCCATCTCGTTATGGGCGAGGGTTGCTCTCCGGGCGAGCAGCGAAATCATTTTTCCAAATGAGAGAACTTGATCTGCCAGTTTTCTTCAATTTTTTTTTCGATAGGGCGCCTTATTCACCGTGACAGTGATATGGAGGAGCTCCCGAGGCCACGCGGGACAGGGTATGGGAGCGTGTGATTTCGTCCAGGTGGCTTTGATCCGCGAAAACCGGAAGTGTTACCCTACGGACCCTGGAGTTATTCAGCAATTTTTCTGCCCCGCTAATCCACAGACTTATTTACACCAACCTCGAACGAGACCTTATCTGCAGCAGAAAAATTTGATGGTCGGGCTAATCGCGAGTAAATGTCTTGCCCGTTGGCACGACCTCAATGACTACTTTAGAAGACCCAATTTTATTTTTTTCGTATAACTTCACGGACTTCGCTGGGCGTTCTCGTTTAAAACCAAAGTGGCTCTCTCACATCCTCGAAATTTTCTTGTCCGATCGATTTCTTCGATTCCCGGCAATGGCCCTTCGTGTCTCGGTTCTATTATAGACCACGAGACCGAGGAGATTGACGCCTCGATAACAGACCGTGGGGGTTTTTACGTTCCGTAATGCACCCTTGCTCTGTTCCTCCCTTCACAAGTTATTTTTTTTATTGATCTTTTTTTTACATCACGGTAGATAGTGGATAGACGCGTTCGATAGTTTCGCTCGAATGGAAAATTATCGTCGCTTTTGTTCATGATTTCCTGTATAAAGACACGAGAAGAAATGCGCCGTGATCCGAGAGTTTATTGCACCCTGCGGGCAACTGCAACACCTGGAGGGTATTTAGCACTGAATTCTCCGATCGATAGGCTATAGTTACGAGCGTCAGCAGGCCGTGTCCTCGATTCTTACATATCCGAGGCTGCGAGAGTGGCGAGGGTTGCCCTCGTCGTTTTTCCCCTCGGTCGACGGGCCGGACTTCCCTATATCCGTCACAGATTTACAACGCGATGCTGCTCTCTTTTTCACTCCCCCCGGAACCGCGCTTTCCTTCGACTCTCAATCTGTAACGCTACATTAGTTACCGGTACTTTATTTTTTATTGTCCGACCGAATAAAGGAGACTTCCCGATCCGGGTAATTTGTCTCACGTCGACCCCGATATATTTTGCAGTCCGGCGACTATCCATCAGAGCCACGATAAAGGGTTGACTCTATAATGCACTTGATTAATCGTATCACGCGGCTTGCGGACCTTGCTCACGCATTTGCGGAAGAGGACTAAATGAAGTGGCAGATCATTTTTCGAAACATTCATTGAAACACGACAACGTGGAGTAAAATGGACACCTAGTAAGGCGGTTTGGCGGCCCGATTGAGAAGTAGTTTTTGGGCAAAACGTCATTTTCCAATAATCTTTAGATGCCCGAATTCGTCCTATCGGATACATCAGGCTTTTTTGCCCAGTTTTGCCACCTTGTCCGATCCAAAAATTATTGGAAAATTTAGTTTTGCCCAAAAACCCCGTTTTGCCCCGTTGTCCAAAAATTATTGGAAAATTTAGTTTTGCCCAAAAACCCCGTTTTGCCCCGTTGCCCCATTTTGCCCCGAACCTACATTTTTCTCGGTTGTTCGGGATAATTGTTAAGTTTTTTTTTCAGTAAACAGTCGTAACTTCGGAATCATCCAAACGTTTTTAATTTTTTAGCTTGTCCGTTTTGCCCTGTCAGCCGTTATACAAGTTCGTCTCGACTCCCACAGCGTTAGTAACATATTTCATCCGACGAGTGAAACCCGGCGCAGGTCGCATTTAATTCTTTTTCAAACTCATCGTGGCGTATATAGTTTCCACCGATATTTTACCTGTCCCGCTCTTTCCGAACTTTCGCAGGTCCCCGTTCAAACACGACGGAAGGCTTGCACTTCGTTAGGCAGCTTAATTGGGTATTTGCAGTACACTCTCGGGCTCGTGCGCGCCTCACCTTCGTTTGCACAGCGGAGCGAGCGCGCGAGACAGAGACAGACATAGAGCGAATGAGATAAAACGTACAACGCGAAATTTCGCGGGGACTCTCGTGGAATATTCACGTTCCTTTGCAGATAACGCCAATTTCTTGCTACATAATTATCTCCTTTCACGGGTCACTCTCCTTGCACCTTACTTGTTTTCGATCACGGTAATTTAACACCTGAATTATTTTATCACGGATTAGTCGAGATGTTTATTTTATTATTATCTTTGATAATAACAATAATTTCCCGCACGATAGTTAGGGTAAAAGTGCTGAATATGGCCCACCTCGATTAACACGTAAATCAATACTATATGGACCGGGCCATATTCCCCACTTTTACCCTACCTTACCCTACATAATTTTTACGGTTTTCTCGTCTCAATGATTTGCCACCGCTTTTTTTATCCAACAAGGTAACACCAGAACTTAACGTAGATACGTCGACATGTCAACCAGATCTTACGAAATTTTTATTCATACGTAAAATTCGGTAAGGTCAGCGTCGGTACATTGCCCCAATCCGGGTGATTTTCTTCCGTAAATCTCGTGTCTTCCTCCTCAACGGGTGGGGCGGGTGAAAGACCTTTGGCGAGTGCGTCATCGTTCGGTCCAACTTTCGGGGCAGCTCCCTCCATCTCGTTTTCGGCTCTTATTTATCCCGCTTCTGTGTTCTCCATTAATATCCACGATACGCTAGGGTGGTCGGCTCCGCAGTCCCTCCCTTTCTGCCGCCACAACGTGGCACGCACAGGTATTTTCCGGGAAACGTGAGAATCGATCCACTTTAGCCGTCCATTCTATTTTCATTGAGAATTATCGGTGTCGCTGGGGTATAAAACTGGGTTAAGCTTATAGAGTTACTGTGGACAAAGACCGGTTGAGTTTCATAAAAAAAAAACAACAACACATTGTATCCGAACACTAAATCGTGGATCGAGGCTCGCTACTGTCCGGTGTTGAAGCGTGGAGGGCGATTGACCCGGGTGGCCGTGTACAGGGTGTACACGCAATCGATTCGCCTCCGATGTTCCATGCAGATTGCAGTTTCGTTCCCTCTCGCCGACCGGCCCGATCGGGGGAGCCGACTATCGGGTCGTTCGTACACGCGATACTCGATTCCGATCGTCCGACCGGCTCTCTTTCTGTCATTCTTTCCAAGCTTCCGTGAAAGCCGCCACGCGGGACGGCGAGCGCGGATGTTGGACGATTACTGGTATTTCAACGAATGTGCGTTATTCCGATACTCCTCGTGTTCTTCCGTATCCGCACACTCGCTGGCGGAATGATATACGCGTTAATGGGATTTTCTGTTTTCAACGCTGCGAGCCTTCCCGACTACTGCACACATCGACCCTACCGATGCGAGTGGGAATCTACTGTATAATGAAGTATGGTGTGTGTAATTGGATACTCGGACGCATACGAGTGGGCAATCACACAGGGATGCACCGAGACAGAATCATACAGAATTCGCACTGATATTCCATGTGACCGTGTGGGGCGCTGAAGACACGTTGATAGGGAGACCGTTGCTAAAATAGGGAACATCAACACGATACCGATATTGGGCAAAATCCAGCGGTCCTCGAAGTCCTTGGAGTCCTGGAATTGGCCTTGATTTTTGCCTGACCTTGAAAAAGTCCTGGAATGTCCTTGAATTTTTTATTTCCCCGAAAATTTGAGTTTGTTTAAAAATGGCGCCCATCGTGTTCTACGCAAAAAAATACACAAAATAGGGCATTGTGCAAAGTTTTACAATCGTTTTATCGTCCCGTTCGAGGACATTGAAAAACGTGAAAAATGGATTGGAAAGGGGTAGTCTCGGAATTTTTGATGAAATATTTTTTGTTGGTATGAAATGTTTTTTTCCGTTTATAAAATTAACTGCATTACTCCGACGTACTCCGACACATTTTTGTGCGTTGAACACGAATAAATATAAATATGTAATCGTTGTCATCGTGATCCGTTAATCATCTCAGTTTATCGTTATTCGACGAACAAATAAATGCACCGGTACAGTCAGCTGCATTCGAAAATTTCCACAAGTCACTAGCACTCCGATCGAGTTATTTCCCGGCTACGCGAGAGGGTTTCCGAGGTCGCGAAATACCGAACCCGACAAACTTCCTTTCGTATTCTGGGGCACGCGCCCGTGGTAACCGGGGATGATACACGCCCGAGCTAATGGAACTTTGTTCGCTTGCCTCGAACGTAAAGCGAGACCGCGCTTGCTCGTCGCGCCCCCGAGGAATCTTTTAACTCGAGAGTAGGTGTATGCATATTTAAACGGTAAAAGTCGAAACACGGGTACGGAGAGGCTTCACAAGGAATAAGAAACTTGGTACGGAAACGACGAATACATCTTCTCCGCTTCCCTGCAAAAAACCATTGATTAATCGATTGAACAGCGGGCGTTAAATAAAATACCTAAATTATAGCTCGAAGATATTTCTGCTCCGGGTAATTCGTGCAGAGAAAATAAATTACACTTTGTTATATACATGGATGACCCAAGGAAGCTGGTTCGATTTAACGTCGGATAGATGAACAGCACGAGAGGGCACTTCCAAATTCGCGGAAGCTCGATCGTCCGGCGACTCATGGTATTCTGAAAATGAGGTCGAGGGATTTAATATTCTTTTGGCCCGCCCGTTCCTCCGACTCGACGCGGTATCCTCGAGCGAAGAGCCATTCGACTCTCTTTTCTCTTCCATTTTTCTTCGTAGCGTCCGCGTCGTCCTCCATCTTCATCGCGAGGGTGGTATGAAAGACCAGACGGCGCCGGTTTGGAGCGTCTGAGCGTCTTTCCCGGCATACAGCTAAATCCGGGTTATCGCGATACTCCGCCGTTCTACATTGTCGAGGCGCGGTCGTAACTGGGGAAACAGGCACGCGGCGAACAAAGAAAAAAAATTACACCGGTCTCTCCGCGACGATAAGTTTTTCATGCCCGACGTGAGCGAGGGTAGCGCAAAATTTCGCTTAGCGAATGTATATCTCGACCGAAAAGTTTTTCTCGAGGAGCCACACGGGAGAATGAAAAAGTTTTAGCCGAGGAAGAACGATCTCGGGAAGGGGCCGCTCGGGATCCGGAAATCCGCGAGCGTCGCTGCGATTTTCTGAATTCAGCGGGAATTACTTCGTTACGTCATGACGGCTCGGATCGATACTCATTATCCGTACCGAGCCAGTACTGATGTGTCCGCGCGGACTATAATTATTTTTATCGATACTCTATCACGTACAAGTGATTCCACGGTCTCGCGCGGTCGCTTGGGAACCTTGAACAGCTCGCTGGCAGGAAGTAGGGAGAAAAGAGAAAAACCCTAGCGACATCGCCGCGGTCAAACGGCTATAGGCTACTGCTGCCGCCTCGTTAACTGTTTATCGCCTGCAATTGCTGGAATGTAGATTCGATCCTAATGGTATTACGACTCGCGAATCGATATGTCCACGAGCTGGGTAGACCGGGGCTAAACGAGGCGCTAGAAACTGCGGACGGGGCAAAATGAGTCGGGGCAAAAATTTCCAAAAAATTCGATGAAACACTGGAGACAATGGGGCGAAATGGGGACGATATAATACCTCCTAAATCGGGGTGATTTAATAAAATATAAAATGGAACTTGTCGTGGCGGCGAGCTTGAGACGTACCCCATTTTGTCCCTAAATTCAATTTATTTTCTTCAATTCTGGGAACAATTATGACTCATCCGAACGACCGTTATTTCTCAGCTTGGCGATTTGCCCCGACCTCTCCTATACGTTTTTTGTATACGACCGTTGCGCGATGTCTCGCTCAAACGCTTCGGTATTTCGTTGATGACGCACAGAGCTGCCTCGAACCACTCGGGTAGAAACGACTTCTTAGATCTCTCAGGAACCTCGAGGAAAATTCGCTTTCGTTCATTACCCGCCTGCGAGTTCTTCCCCCTTGCGCACACATGTGCTCGGGTAAATCCGCAACCGAGGCTAACCTGAAGTTACTGTTTATGAGGAGGATCTCATTGACGCTCTGGTATACGGGAGAGGTCAACTACGCGCGAGCGGTAACGAGTTCCTCTCCACTTCAACCACCGGTTCCTTCCCTCGTACGAAAGTCCTCTACGTGTCTGACACCTATTTTCTCGTTTCTTCGGTGAGTTCTCCGGATCATGCTCATTGCCACTGCAATCAACAGTCGAGCGAGTTCGAGGGTTTTCCTCTAATCATTCCCTACTGGAATGTTTGCGAGCGTCCCAATTTATTGCACGAACCTCTGAGACCCAACTTAATTTGTATCCAAGGATTCCATCGTTCTGTTTTTGTGTTTCCTTCGCCACGAGTTTCTCGATTAGGGGAACGCTTATCGTTAAGGGAACACCTTGATATCTTTCTGATAAACATTTTGGAGCGTTACATAGGGTTCTGACAAGATCCGATGTAACGCCTGAAAATTTCTGCCGCAATAATTACAACATAAAGTTTCAATGAGCAATCTATAAATTGCCCGGAAAACTTTGTTAGACCGGGGAAAACAATGAATGACGACCCAAACTAGATAGCTCAAGACTTATTTTGATATCGCTTCCGAATTCTTTAAAATCCCCCTCACCGGTATTGCCCACTCGATTATTCCGAGCGATAGCATAAAATGCAAAGCATTCGGTCCACCTTTCGCTTCTACCCTCTAACTATCGAGAAATATCGTGTGCAATATAGATTCCATACACGGAGGTCGTACGTGAGCCGCTGGAGCTCCGATCGCGCGATACACTGTGGCATCCAGCGGCTTCTGCTCCTCCGTCTGAACTTTCCACTACGTTTTCTCGCCTTTCTCTCGTTTCACCCTTCGTGGTCCGTTGCATTCAGACGCTCTTTCCAATGAGCTTTCGCCGTCTTCTGAGGTGAATCGTACCGGAAGAAAGGCGAGTGCGCGAACCGAGAATCCAACCAAGGCCTCTCAAAGAATTCAACAGAGGCGACGCGATGAAAGAGCCCGCCTTCGCCCTGCGATCGCTCTTTCACGTTTCACCGTATGCCAGTCCCGTGACTATAAATAGTCATGACGAAGTACGTTTGTGCGACAGATATGTGATACCTCATGGAATATATTTTTGTCCTCGCCGTCGCAAGCGAACGTTATAGATTCAATTATTATAATTAATAATAATAATAATAGTAACTTACGGTATATTTATATTTAGATAATGTTACATGGCCCGGGCCATATTCATCGATTTTAAGTTAATATTGGAGTAGCGAGAGTCTTTTTTTAACAGTCTCACTTCGAATTCGATTCCGAGAGCTTGGCGTCGAAAATGGTGTATTTCGATACGGGTTGAATCGATAAAACTGTCAGCACCGGTTAGCGTTTGACTTCAATCCAAAGTCGTTCGACGAAATAATCGAGAACAAAAAAAATTGTTAAAAATAGCAATGTAATAAAAAAGAATAACGTTTCCTCCGAATTGAGAAATGCCGATCGATTAACAACTATCTTGTTTCAATTAAGGTGGAGGAGATACGTGAAATGATCGACACGATCCAGACGAACGTCGAGGAGGTGAAGAAGAAGCACAGCGCCATCCTGTCGGCGCCGCAGACCGATGAAAGTGAGTCACATATTTCATTCCGTACAGATAAACATAATCAATCCACTTCGACCCGTTCGGTGAATTGGTTTTTCCCCAATTGGCTGCTCATCCCATTATCATTCCAATGAGTCAGCAGCAACGCACATAAAGATATACACATATACTTGCATTTGCCCGATTTACAAGATCTCCCCGAGAGATTGCTCACAATATTTTACCGTATATAGCTGCCTCGATAGATTTAAATTCGCGAAAGCTCGCCACTTCAATCCAGCTTCGATTGTCGAGATCCGACGATCGGGCAGGAACGAAGGGCCGTCGAAGAAGAGGTCAGTGAGAAAACCGGGGGATAATCGAGGCTCAATATTCTCGAGAGTTTCAAAATTGAATGGAACTCGTGAGAGGGCTTCGCCGACGGAATCAAGGGCGGCGCTCCGGAAACTCGAGTATAGCTGCCGAACGGAATGGGAGAGAGATGGAAGGACCGTGCTACCTTGAACGGCTGCGAAAGGGACGAGGGGTACCGATAATCGTCCTTGCTCCGGTTGACGATGTTTTGTGTGTGTGTGTGTGTGTGTGTCAGTAGTACACCCGCTTCGTGCCGAGGTTGGACTAGGTCTGCGTCTTACGTGCTCGCTCCCCGCTCCAGTCGGTTCATCACCGCCTATACATCGCTACAGTCCTTCCCTGCCCCTTCCGTACCTTTCCGTCTTCCGCGAGAAGCAGCCGCTTCCTCGTGTCCACAGAAACATGTGGTTAGTTACAGTGCGATTAATTCCTCATCGTCTCGTCTGATTTCAAATTTGTAGATATTGTTGCACTATTTACGACAATACTCCATGAATTCGAGGATAACGAAGCTTAAGGAGGTTGGAGCGAGTGGTGTTAATTTTGCCTAAATTCGAGAAATTCGGGCAAGAATTGCAAACCCTCCCAATATTATAAAAATCTGAAAAAATTCATACTTATTATAGGCATTAAAAAGACTAATTTTACATAATAATAATTTCAAAATGTTATTCACGAATTGTTGAAAAAAAATTGTTCATCAACATATGTTGTAACTCAACTTTTTTTTTAATAAAAATGATTGGTTCATTTTTCGGAATACTTATGAATTTTTTCAGATTTTTATAACATTGGGAAGTGTTTGCAATTCTTGCCCGAATTTCTCGAATTTGGGTAAACTGAACACCACTCGCTCCAACCTCCTTAAGGGCCGGCAGACAGTCGTACGGGTCGAGAGCCCTGCGGGACTCTGTTTCATTGACGCTGCCGCTGTGTCTGACCACACGTGGGTAGTTCCACTTGGAACGCCGCGTCGAGCATGCACTTCGGTCGTTCCGACTCGTATTTGTTCGATCGCTCGGTAGGTAATCGCCAATGCAAACACTGAAAAATGAATAAATACTAAGATTTTTAATTGTACGAATATATTGAACGCGTGAATGACAGTGGTTCGTATTTCGATATGAACGCGTATTGGAAATATAATATTTGCTATGCCGGACCGGATATGTGGAGCATGACGTAGAGCATGACGAAATGAAACCTTGGGGCAAGACGGACCAGTGTCCTCCATTTGCGATGGGATTTTTTATTATTATGAAATATCCATACGCTATCCATCAATTTTTTAGCAACAAATTATATACATGTTTTCTCATCTCATGAAGTTTGGCCAACTTTACAGCTATGCACGGCACTTATGTGTGCACAAACTCTCAGCGATGTGTACACCACCCATCGAGCCCGTTTCGTCAGCGTGAAACATGAAAGTGCAACTTCTTCGTTCATCGCTTTTAAACTCTCTCTCCCTCCTCGCCCGTGGCGCTCGTCCGTGTTCCGCTCGAATACGACGTCCCAGTTCCTGGCGGACCCTCGTTCGCCCACCCTATCTACATCTCCCCGACACGGCGCTGCTCCGGCCCGTCGGGGTACGATGGAACTTGTAAACTCAGTTTTCGAGGACACAGAAACCGTTTAAACCCGGAACAAAAGCGCATCGGGGAGCATCAACGATTTCGAACTCGACGTGTACCTTCCACGTAACCATTCTCGGCCGTGTCTTTTTCGCGCCGGGTCCCTGTGCACTCTCCCCGTGCACCGCTGTACCGCAACAGGTTGACATTGATGGATGACGGTGCTGGTCCGGCAGGGAATGTCCACTTTACTCCGTAAAGAGCTCTCCCGGTCCTCGATCCATCCGATCTCTGTAGGAGTAAGCTCTTCCTTTCCTCTCTCCTGTCGCTTGTACGGGGTTTCCTCCCTGATTCAATCGTCCACTGGATCGTCCAGTTTTTTGCGCCAGCCTTTTTCTCCGCTCCTCGATACATATGTATCACAGAAGGCGAACGAGGAAGACATTCATGAGAGCGATGAGGGAGGCGGCGCACTCGCGATCCTTCGTTCTTTTCCGTAATCGTCCGGAACTGAACGTATGGCATTCTGATTTTCATGGAAAAAATTAATCGCCTGCGGGCTGCAAAAAAAGTGTATTGTTATTTTGAGCTCGATTTATTATTTTTACAATTTCTTATGAGATTGAAACGACAAGAGAAAAACGTTCAGGATTCCGTACTATTTTATTCTGTATGCACTAAATTAAATTGTATTGCACAATATTACGAGTAATTGTATGAATTGGAAGGAGGATCGAAAAAAAATGTATATCCATATTTTTAGCGAATCGAAAGCGAATTATTCTCGAGGTATTGAATTATGTTTTACATTCCAATTTTCCCTGCATGCACAGCGATGTGGGTTACAAGTCGGAAGTATTGGAACATGCGGAAAGCGGGTGAGCGGAAAACTCGGCTCGTGGATAGCATTGCCTTTTTCCCCGCGGTGTACGGGAAACGTCACGGGGTTTTGCATGAATGGATCGTGTCAAGGGAGAATTCTATGGGCGATCTCGATCGCGAGTTTCGTGACATGACTAACGCATACCGTTCTACGCGTCGTTCTCGCGCGTTACGTGTGCGGGTCCACGATCAACCCGTAACACGTACAATAGCTCTGCGATAACGTAACACCGATAAAAATATAGTAACACTTTTACGATCTCTCTCTTGTTCTCGCTATTATTTTATTATTTATTCTGTATCAACAATTTATCTACAGTACGAAAATAATTTTCGCAATGGAAAAATCATGTGTAACACTTGCAATACGTGATGCAAACCGAATAGAAACAGTCAGACTCAAAATATTTATATTTTGGTAGCAAAATATAACAATTATAAGCATACAGATATAACAATGATGTGTATAAGCAGTTTGCTAAAATCCATCTATACCTTTCGGTGCGCAAGAGGGGACAAAAAAACAAATGAAATACAATCTAATATCGACTAGCCAACATCTTCTCTACGTGTACGTTAACATCCTCGTTGTTCTTGGGTGTTATGCGTGCAGGTTACACACGAGTCGACGCTTAACACGTACAATATCTCTGCTGTGACATAACGTCAATACAGATATAGTAATCCGTTTGTGATCTCTCCTTTTTCGCTCTGTAAAATAACAGCGAGAATTATTTATTTTGTTTATCAGCAGGTCGTTTCCGCGAATTATTTACAGTACGAAAAGAAAATCCATCTGTATCTATCGGTGCGCGAGAGGGGGATTGAAAACATTGTAATCGAATGAAATAAAATGCAATATCGGCGAGCCAACATCTGTATAGGGCACGAGCTCATAACCCAAGATATGCAGAGATCGTGGATTGCGTAATAGACGCTCGCCCTCGGCTGTCGACCGCTGAGTGCGTGTACGCCGAAACGACGTGGCAAACGCAGACGCGTGTGTAATCCGGTTGTAACGCTGCTGTGGTTCCGGGGGGCCTGTCACGATGCCACTTGCATATTGCGCACACTATGGATATCCGACCATCCACAGCCTACCGTTCAGCCGCGGCTTTTGCATTGTCTTACCGGATCCCTACGGCGAACAATAACAATAATAATACAATCCCGACGTACCGTTGGGATTTCGCATTTATGTTCCTATATTAATTTATGTCTTTGAGAAGTTCTGAGAAGCACGGGTATATTAGACAGTATATTAGACAGATGTAAGATAAGCTCGGAATTCAAGATAAGAGGTTCGTACCCAACCGCGGAATTATGGTTTCGTTGCATCGATTCATGTCGTCTCATCTCGCGTATCCGAACAAATATTCCAACTCAGTATCGTCGTTCTCGAGACCGCGAAGCGACCGATGAGAAATTATTTGCAGTACGAAAATAATCATCGCGATGGTAAAATCAAATGTGTAACATTTGCAATACGTGATACAATCTAAATAGAAACATTTGGTCTCAAAATATTTATATTTTGGTAGCAAAGTATCAAAATATTATACATTAATGTCTGTCTCTGAGAAGTCCCAAGCCCGTGTCTTAGACAGATGTAAGACAAGCTCGTAATTCAAGATAGGAGCTTTTTACTCAACGTCGCGATTCTCGTTTCGTTGCATCGATTAATGTTATTTCATCCCGCGTAACCGAAGAAATATTTCAATTCAGTACTGTTATTCTCGAGAATGGGAAACGACCGACGGGGACAAAAACATTTTAATCGACCGATCTTCGCAGGGTTTATCTTACAAAGTATAAAAAAAACAATTCTGCTAAGAAACAGAAGGCCGCGAATCCGATGTTAAAGTCCACGATTTACGCCCTTCGGTTTCTCATTCAATTTAGAGCGTGACTTTCGTTATAAAGTGATGCGTGAGACACGCTACCCTCCTGCCGTACCGATTGTGCCAGTTGTCAGTGTCCGCGCCTTTCCACCCAATATCTCTCACGTTCTAATGTATATCCTACGACGAATAGTAATAATTTTATTTTCTGAAAATTTATAATTCCGCAGAAAGACTATGATCGACCGTTTTCAATAATACCAGCGTGGGCTCTTTTATAAGTAAACAAAAACGTGCCTCGGCGATGCACGTGTTTCATGGCAATTCGCTCGCAGATCGCATTTATTTCGTCTCCTCCTTTTTTTCTTTTCTCGTCGTGTCAGCTCTGGAAGCTCGTTCACGATTTCATGGGGCGTGCGAGATCGTTCTCCTTTTACGTGTATAAACGCGAAGGAAAATGAAGCCGCGCCGTTGGGATTTACTTTCTCTCTTTGACGGTCTATATATATATATATATATATAGTTAGCGACGTCGAGTCTGTTTCAACCCCTCAGAATTCAAGCAGGGATGACGGCAGAAGGAGGCCTCGAGGCCACAACCATTTCGAGATAAATCACTTTGATAATGTTCTAATCTTATTTGGCGCGGAGGCAGGAGAGCGTATATAGCCGGAAGGTGATTCGAGTTCGGTATTGGACCTATCCCCGCCGTACATCCGCGGGGGAAGCCCTCGCAACCACCCACCATCGAATTGCTCCGATCCCAAAGATCCTCGAGAAACGATTATGCCCTCTCTCTTTCTTTTTTTCCACCAAAGCGTGACAAATACTCCGATCGTGTAATCTTTATTTCTCTCCCCGCAGCCGGACCCCAATTTAACGTCGACCCCACGATCCGTCGAGAAGAACACGCACTTCCGGCTTTCGTCGTGTCTCACGCGAGACCACGAAACTTTTCGTCTCGGCGCCCCGTCGACGCGATTTCAAAACTAAAAAAAGGCAAGCGCGACTTAATTACGTGGAAAAATATCGTCTCCCGTGTCGCTCGAGAAAGAAAACGTATGTAATCGCATCGGCAACGTTAGATGGAATTTAAACCGGGGAAAAATCGTTATTCGTTCGGGGAAAGTCCGAGCATTTTTTTCCATTCGTTTTCAGTGGCCGTCGTGCTGTTACTAGCGGCAGATAACGTGATAGGGGACAGCGGGGCAAAATGGCACGCTGGGGCAAAACAGAATAATGAGACAAAACGCAATTCTCCAATAACTTTGGGATGGTGGCGATGGTCGTACGTGGGGCCAAACGGTTTTGAAAATCCTGAAGTATCGTTGGGACAAAATGGAGCATCCAAAAATCATTGGAAAATTGAATTTTGCCCTCACTGTCCCGTTTTGCCCCGCTGTGCCATTTTGCCCCGGTCTCCTCTATTTTATTCGAGTCATGATAGGGCGTGTGCGTTTAAGAAATGCAGGAATTATGTTCGAAGGACCGGTGAAGTCGACGCCTCGTTTGCATTCGCTAATTGGAAACGTTTTCGCTGCTGCGATGCCAGAAATGATATCTCCAAGCAGTGCCAGCTTTTTTCTTCACGTTTTTTTTCGTGGTGTTTCGGCCCTTCGAGTTTCTCCGGTATCCTCCGCTATCCTTTCCGTCTGCTATCTTCTCCTCGCCAGACGTTCCGCGGAATTGCCTCACTTTTGTCAACGACCATTTCTTATCGATCCGTCGTTTCCAGTCCTCTCCCGTTATATTCTTTTCGCTCGGAGGACGCGCCTCTTTGCTCTCCGTTCCCTTTCACCCTCGAATGTTTGACATAAAATCCTATTGATCCCATCGATGTCAGCCGAAGCTGTACGAGGGCCGCCGCTGAGCGACTGTGTAGGTACAGGAGACCCGATCGATCCGACCTTAACCGATAATTAATTACCGTTAATTACCGCTTATTTGGGCAACGTCGAGTCTCGCGGCGGACGCGCTCCATGCATCCAGGTATGCGATAAGGAAAATCGATATTCGACATGAGCCGCGATACACCGTAGCAAAACTATCAATTATTCATGCACCGCTCGATAAATTCTCCCACCGCGTTCGTCTCGCCTTTTGGAATTTAGTTCCTTTTTTCGTTTTTTTTCTCACATTATTTTCGGTTCTATCCATCGAATTAAATATTATCGTTGGAAATCCGTCTCGGCGAGATGTCGAAATTTTGGTCCATGCAACTAGCTGCATAAAAAAAAACTCTCGAACATTTTTCCACCGGTGGTTTCAATCGCACGGAATTTTTAAAAATGATAAGTAAAATTGAAGTAATATTTTTGTTGGGCAAATTGGAAGCGACTTTTCTTAGTCAAGGATAACGAATGAATTTACAATTTAATTAACCGCTTGAATTTGCAATTTCATCAAAGTGTGGCATCTCGTCGGTGCGTACGTGTCACGAAGAATGCATTAGGCAGTTTGATCGTGTTTATCTGGCCGAATTAGTAGCTAACGCCAGCGGAGACGCACAGCCCTCGGACGCTCATTCGATTTTCCGCGTGACAACTGATTGTGCGAGGACGCGAGCCCGGCGGACCGACGCGGCCCTACCGGGACCATGGAGATTCGTAATCAGAGCACACTGAATATTCATTTATACAACCGGAGCGCGGCGGTTGTCGCTGCACACGGTTCGCCGACGGTGAATTTGCTTCTGGCAAAGGCCACCACCATAGCTGATTCTGTACGTTTTCCAACCCACGCGGTCCGTGATGATCCGCGTTCCCAAAAACCTCGATCCGTTAATCCATCGCCAGCTCGAAATAGCTCGATATCTTTGTCTCAACTTTGAGGGGTAAAACAAAAATACAGGTTTCATCCGATCGCCTGCCACACGCCGTCCGGGTATCCGTTTATTATGCACATGCGAAAGCCGAATTGATCGTTCCGCAATTCACCTTAAGCGGTTTATCGGCTCATTAGCTTCGAGCCTGTCGACCGGAGCTTCATTGTCACCCCTGACGTGCCAGCTTCGAAAGTCACATCGAACCTCGTCGAGAGCTACTTTGCAATGATGCAAACCTGTTGTTAGGTGGATTTCAGGTCAAAAGAATATAACAGATCGGATAAAGAAAACTGAACTTTTTACTCCTGACTGCCCGCTTGGGCAAAAAGGCGGGAGTTATGCGTTTCACTGTGATCCACCGGCTCGGCACGTTTCGCAAGTGCTTGTAAACGTCGAAACGGCAAAAAATTACCTAACAGATTTTGGTACACTGAAACTTCATAGCCTGATCTATGTTTGTGTCAATACATTTGTGAGCGGACGTATGAACTGAAGGTAATACACCATAATTGGAGAAATCTGGTTAAAAAAGTTCACGGTGACATATCGAAAAATCACGTCGGCGTCCCCACTTCTGCGTACAATCGCAAATGATGTCGCATACTTCACACTGCAGCCGAGACTGTGCCGAGTTTCCAATGCCCCATGAGAAGCCTGGAATTGTTATTTATTTATAATCGTAGCGTTTTCTATTCGCGTTTTTTTTACGTTGTCGGTGTTTTGTTTTATTGGGGTAACTCTTTTGCGCAACATATTGAACGGAAGTAAGAAAAAATCAAAATGCCCGGCGTAATCGCAATACAATCGTGGCTTCAAGAAGGCCTAACTCGGTCTTGAAATGACTTGCGCACTCTTCTCACTGTTATCCCAACTAGGATGTGCGACCTGCTTTACCAGCAATTACCAACAAAGCCTATCAATTTATTTTGAATAAGATTTTTTGTTATTCTTATCTGCATCCTTATAATTAATTTCATTGTACCCGGCAGCAGTGGCAACGGGAAATTGGAGCCTCAGACAACTGTTGCTGATTCGACAAGCCAGTCTCGTCCGATCGGTTCCAATTAACCTCGAGGCCCTTCCCGGCCGCTTCTCCATCCTCCGCGGAATCACGAGCCTCTTCCCGAGTTCTCTGCGGTGCTGCCTCACATTCGCCTCTTCGGCAACGCTTCGCCGCATATTCCTGTAGGATATTATCGAGGTTGGAATCGGAAATCACGAGGATCTTCCGCGGCACGGGATCGTCAGGCTCCGGCATACACGTCGGGGGCACCGTTGACTCTCAAAATCCCTGGGATATTTGCCGAGCCGACTGTAATTCACGCTTCATTTCCGTGCAATGCACGGAGTTCCCCCTTTCATCAAACCGCTGCCGCTGCTGCTGCTTCTGGTTTCGCTCGAAAATTACTTCGATCGAGCCACGTATGCATTTGAAACTCGGAGTGACGGGAGCCTCCCGCGGAATAATACATTTGGTTATACCAGCGTCAAACTTCATTAAAACCGACGCGTTAATTAACGGGGTTGTGCGTGTCAACGATTTACTCGCTCGCACGCGTTCGCTCGTTCTCTCGTTTTTTTTCCCCTCATTATTCTGACAACCGTTAATACATTGCGCCATTTGCGGAGCATCACGATTGTGGAATAATGAGAATTGAATGGCCGCGCGCGTGGTAGTACGCCCATTCAATTTCACGAACGAGTCGAGCTGCCTCCGGCAGTTGGAGAATTAAAAAAAGAAGAAAAAAAAAAAACAAACGCATGGTCGTTGAAAAACCGAATAACTCGCCCGTTGATTCTCACCTCCGCAAACTTTTGACAAAGCCGCAACGCTTTCCCGGTGGTGGATTGTGCAGTCGTTTTTTTTCCCCGATATATTTTTCCAACTCAGCGTCACAACGGCGAACGTCCGATCGTATATAAACCGTTATTATCCGTTGACCTCGCTCGAGCTTTATCGTATGCGATAATGTTCCACGATGTTAATTGACGTTTTATTTTATTTTGGTTAACTTTTTTTTTTATTACACTTCTCGCCTCAACCCCGACGAACAGGCGAGTGCCCGGAGCTATTCCTCGATCGGTTTTCGTATCGCACGGTCCGTAGTATTTCCTCCCCGCGAACATCCACGGGCTCGAGTAGTATATCGTCGGGGTACAACTATTGGATCGCGAGTTTGAAATTCCCCGATCCCCCGGCGAAGCCCCGGTGTGTGCGCGGCTCTCACGGCTCGGCTGTTCCATACACGAAAACACTAATCGCGCACACGCCCGCCTCGCCAAAGGCAGCGGAGCATACCGTCGATCCACCCTCACTCCCCGAAATGTCGAACTATCGATACTTTTTTTTCCATCGCACCGTATCCACAAACGCGTCTACGTACTTCTATTTCGAACCGGCTGAATCGGCGCATCGCCAGTACGTACGCGAATTGGCTAATACCGGGAGCGAAAGCTCCGACAGTTTTTTTTTTTTTTTTCATTTCATACGACGTGCAATATAAAACGATCGCTCCGCAATGAAACGCGGAGTGTGCATATTACTTTCTCTCCGAACACTCATCCGTTCGTTTGGCGGTTAAAACAGAAAAAAAGCCACTCAATTTCTCAATGAGTGTATATCTCGTTCGTAGTACTACTACGGCCCGTGTGTGCGATAGCCGTAAAAAAAGGAACGACTGGCCGGGACTGGAGAATTTAATTAATTCTCGAAAGAGTAGGGCGTGTGTAGCTCCGCAGCCTTGACCGATATTGAATTACATCCGGCTCTCTCACTCGTGGTGGCGTGAGTAAAGGACCGTAAATAAGTCAGTCAGTCGGTGGGTGACTGGTCAGCCAGTAGACCAGACTGACTGGCTGGCGTAGGCTCCCTTACGCTTATACTCATTTCGGCTCGCCTCCTCTAGCTCGCTCGCTAGATTCTCCGCTATTGATCCCAGGCAACCCGCAGCGGCACCAGCTCGGAGCGCTGCTCCAGCCTCCGCTCCCGAGGCTCCCTCGCTCGTTCGCGTTCTAGCTAGGGGTGTATATATCTCCGCATACCTCCAGCCCGTTCTCTCCTGGTTTCTGCTGGTGACTCGCGCGCATACCGTCGTCACTACCCTCTCCAACCCTCGCCACTACCAGCCGAGCACCACCGCCTGTGTCTGTGTCGTGCCCGCAGATTCTCCCTCTCGAGCACACCCAGCTCTCTACCACCGTTTCGTCCTGTACTTCCGCTTGCCAATTGGCTTCTATCTCGCTACTGTCCTACCAACACCGTACGTGTCTGGGACACGGGCAAAAATTATTTGCACCCTTTACGAACATTTCTTCGCCGGAAGTCCACGAGTCTTTAATTTTTATTTCACAATTTGTTGTCAATTTACCAATTTTTTACTGCTGAAAGTGATGTTTTTTTTAATAAAAAAAAATTAATCAACAAGGAAAATAATGACCAAGAAATATTTGATAGACTTACAAAATTCTTTACTCTGTAAATCGTGCACTGAAATATCATTGATTCAAGTAAAATTTACTTGCGGGCTGCCAAAGAAGTAAAAAAGTTGTTTCAATTCCACTCTGAATGCGCACAATTTCATACCGAATTGAAACGATAACATGTCACCTTGACAGTCTTGCTGTCGTTGTTTCAATATCATACGGAATTGTAAGAATTGAGAGTAAAATTGAAACAAACAT
>JAPYZD010000445.1:0-40824 GCA_030522725.1 Ichneumoninae sp. B BG-2022a
GTTTGAGCTTGCTCGACCTTTTTCAAGGAGTTGAACTGATTTTCACTGCATTGGTTTTAGCTCGCCCAAGGCCTTCGGGCTAACTATAACGTTTCTTGTGATTTATTTAAGAATTTGTTACGGCTTTATAATTATGAGGTTCTCTTTGTTAGGTCAGCAGGTCCCCACCATGAAAATAAATTATATATAGCATTTAAAAATGAAACAATTGACAAATGTTATCTCTGACGAACTTTTTTTAATTTACCGAGCTCTGATAAAAAGTACGGAGTCTGAAACATGTTTCACAAACAAAATGGCTGTTTTAACGAAAAGTTATGTATCAATGTCGTAAGGTTCATTGTGTCAGATAAATTTTTCTTGTGGATGATTTATAATAAGATAAATTAAGTTTGTCAAAATACATGGGTGCATGAATACAATCTGATTTTTGCATACATTAATGATAGTATTAAATACATGCAAAATTTTATATAGAATGAGATACTCATGGACTTAAATTATTTTATAAAATATGAAAATTATTGACAGAAAATTTTTGACGCCTTGATTCGGTACATGCATCTTATAATCATAAAATTTATCATAAAACTTTCTAATATCACAAATAGAATAATAATTTTAAATTTAAATTGAAACTTTTCTAATTTAAAAATTTATCAACTCCCGACCAACAACGGACAATACAGTTGTCTCATATTTTCGAAATCAGAAACATTGACTTTTAACTTTCATTAAATAAGAAATAGTGATGAAATAATAAAAATAACTTTCAGAAATTTATTTAGATTTTTCTTGTAAAATGAAAAAAAGATTTTATAAATTTTTTTGATTTATATTTACTACTATTATAAAGCTATGTATAAAATTTTGTGAGTTAACCCCACAATTGTTGATCGGGAGTAAATGATAAATTTAATACTAATTATTTAACCTTTTGTCCCAAATTTAAGGTACAATGTAATCTGTTTTTAATTTTGCCGCATACGGCATGATGGATACTCTAACTCTTGATCTACCACAAGTAAAATGAATTAAAAGCTTAAAATAAATTTAGGATGATGTGGGAAGAATAATTGGAAAACAGGGAGCGCAAATTAAAGCTTTGCGTGAACAATCTGGTTGTGATATTGTGGTAGATACCTCAGATAGTTTAAATCCGATTGCCCGTTTAAGAGGTTTTTAAAATTTTTGTAAAATTTTTTCATTATTCTTACAGGCACATCTCAGAATATTAAGATTGCTAAATCCTTGATAGCTAGTATATGTGGTGGTAATGGTGTTGTCTTTTTAAGAGATATTGATGAAATGTCAATGAATTATCTGACAAAAAATAATTTCTTACAAACACAACAAGTAAGTCTTGATTATAAGTTATATGTTTTTTTAAAGAATAATGCAGGAGTTACAGTTGAATTAAGAAATCGAAATATTAAAATAATTGCACATGATAATGGTATAGCACAAAATTTTAAAAATATTCTTGAAAAACAAATTAGAGTAAGTTTTTTTTCAAATATTTTTGGAAGTCCCAATCTGAATTAATTGAACAACGTATTTCATGTGATATTGTCGGTTTAAAAATTATACGAGAAGATTCAGGTTTTCAACAATTGGGACATAAATTGAAAGTAAATTTTAAAAAAAAAAAAAAAAATTTTTTTTTTATCTAGATTAATACAATTAAAGAATCTGATCAACTTATTTTAATTTTGAAAGGGCAAAGAGGAATTATAGAAGATGCAATTCAAATTATAAATGTTAGTTCTATTCAATTATATAAAGATATTATTTATTAATAATTTTATAAAAAAAATTTCTCATAATTTTACTATAATTTTTATAATTGATTTTATTAAAAAATTATCATAATATTATTATAAAAATAATTGATTTAATAGAAGAAGTTTTTACAAAAGCTTTTGTATATTAGTTCTAGAATTCTTATTTTTGTAAAATTGTTTTTGAATTAATTTTTATAAAATTATTTATCAAAAAATTATTAAAACAATTATTAATAATAAAGTGATTTACTTTATTTGAATTTCAAATATCATAATAAAGTTTTACTTCATATTTAAAATTGTATTTTATAATTATCAGTTTTGTTCATTATCTATATCTTAAAGTTTCTGAAATAATATTAAAAAATAATAATTTGTCAATTTCAAAAAAAATTCTCTGCATTTTTGTAATAATTTTTAATTATTAATGTTTCATTAAAAACTATATTAAATATAGTTTTTAAAAAAAATTATTTTTATAAAATTGAAATTTTTTTTTTCAAATAAATATTTTTAGGTATTAGTAAAATCTAAGGGTGAAATTAGTCGTGATTTTGTACAAATATATCCCAATCTTTTTACGGACGCGAGTCACAAAAAAATAGATGATTTTAAAAATGATTTAGAAATAGGTGTAGCAAGAAAGTAAGTTAATTTTTAAAACTTATCAATTTCATTTTCAAGATATAACATTAAATGTAACTTTTCTCCTGAAACCACAAAAATATTTCTAGAAGGACGTGAAAAGGATGTTTCATTAGGTAAAGAAGAATTAGAACAAGTGAGATTTTTTCCATATATTTTCTTTTTAGTTATTAGAATATTATTTTAATGATAATTGTGCGATAATTCGTTTACCTCTTGCCGCTATATCCGATATTTGTGGGATACAAGATCAAAATATTGTAATTATGTTTGTTTCAATAATTTTTTGAATAGGCAAAATTACAACGACATGACTTATGCGTTTCAATAAACAAGCCAGATGGCCGTATATGGATTTGTGGACAGCCTAAACAAGCTGAAATAGCTTTTAATAGGTAAGTTGTAATCATTTTCATTTCAATAAGGCTCGCAAGTGCAGTAGACGAATGGAGTTCAGTGAATTGCTTATTACCAATCCATAATGATAAATTAGTCGGTGTTCTTACTGGACCACGTGGTGAAACACTACGCAAACTACAAGATCGAACAAATGCAAGAATCACTATTGAATGTAAGTAATGTATCCAAGAAATAATAATATTTTTATTCAGCAAATGTATTAGGAGAACCCACACATCATAATGTCTGGATACGAGGAGCTTCACAAGCTATAACTGAAGCAGCTAAATTGGAGGTTGAAATTTTGATTAGGCAACATCAGTCTTCAATAAATAGGCGTAAAGAATAAACTCAATTTTTGTAACGCGAGATCTTCATTTTATAGTATTTTTCGTCTCACAATTATTCTGCTGTCAAAAGATTATTTCTGAATCTAGAGTCTAAATTTTTTTTCATATTAGTTGTCCTGAATCAGCAACTTCTTTAAGTCTTTCCATGAATCCTTTGTTTTTTGATTTTTTATTTTCATTTTGAGAAGAAGACTCGCCCTTTAGTTTAAGTAATTGAGCCATAGAATAAGATTTTTCTTCTCTGAAATCCAAAAATGAGGAGGAGGTGCCAGTTGATATGAGATCTTTTTTTTCAAAAATCACAGAGCGACATTTTTCAGAACTTGAAACGCTTAAAAATGCTGGATGGCATTTCCCTTGATTGCTGCTGCGACTACTAGACATCACATTTTCTTTTTTTTTTCTGAATTCTGTTTTTTTTTCTTTACTTGGGACCCGTTGATACTTCTTCTTTCTCTGAGGTTGTGGATTTTCACTTATATCAATATGATCATCATCAGATATAGATGAACTTGTAGAATCATAATTTGAGGAATCATAATTTGACGAAATATTATCAACACCATTAGTTAATTCATGTCGTCTCTTTCTAAAATCATCTAGGATTCCTTCGATTTCAGCCTCATTTTCAAGTTCAATTTGATCTTCTCTATCAGCATCCATTTTTCTCATTTGCTGTCGTCTTGTTAGATTATCAGAATTCTGTGAGAAATAGTTTGACTTTTCTTTGAATTCCATTAAACCCTGCATAGTAAATTTTTGTTTAAATAGTTTATCTTCTTTTTCTTCCATGAATTTATTATGTAATTCTAATAATTCAGGATCCCAATTATTATTATTATCATCCTCTTTTGAAATAAGATCCGTTAAAATCTCATCATCCTCGCTTCCTTCACTATCCTCAATATCATCTCTGAATCAGATAATAAATATTTTTATATACTTACTCTTTTAAGTCTTTATCTTTGCAGAAATCTTCAATTTCTGAATCTCCTTCGATTGCAATCTCGTCTACAAATCGCGTTTTTTTTTTTTTTTTATTCTTAAACAATTTTGTATTATCGAATAATTTATTGTCAGAATCATCATTTTTTTTGGTACATAGATTATTTTTAATTTTTTTAAATGATATTTTAACTTTTCTTTTTTGGGATGTCTCAACAATATTTATGAAAATATTTAAAAAATTTACTGAGGCTTTCGATTTTAGATTCGACACACTAAATAGTTTAAAATCTGGATCAATATTCTGATCAACAGAATTGACAATTAGACTTTCTTTATGCAAGGGAAATAAATCTTTAAAACTTTGACTACCCAAAACCTTAGGACTCAAATTTTTTCTAACTGAATTAAATTTCAGATTTGTTCGCTTCTTATCGGATTCGTAACTCGATTCATTTTCGTAAAAATTTATATTTTGTCGATGCGACACCATTTTCTGATTTTCCCTAATTTTGCTCAAATCTATTTTGCGATAATTCTCATCACCAATCTCTGGGTCCATGCCACATCGCCGGGAGCTCATATCTTCGCTTTGTCGGTCAGACTCTAATTTGCCTTGTCGCTCATTCAGCTCTAAATTATTTTCGGGGTGCTGAAGCTGCAGGTTGTCATGTTGTGCATGAAACTCTAAATTGTTGCTTTGTTGATAGGACTGTTCGTTATCGCATTCTGGATGTGACTCTGCATCGTCCCGTTTTGGACGAGACTCTGCGGAGTTGCTTTCTTCATGAGACTTTACATCGTCGCGTTTTGGATGAGACTCTAGTCCTTCAAGTTTTGGATGAGACTCAAGTACGTCTTTTTCTGAATGAGACTCAAGTACATCGCGTTTTGTATGGGACTCAAGTACGTCTCTTTCTGGATGAGACTCTAGTCCCCCTCTTTCTGGATGAGACTCTAGTCCCCCTCTTTCTGGATGAGAGTCTACGTCGTCGCGTTTTGGATGAGACTCTAGTCCTTCAAGTTTTGGATGAGATTCTAGTCCTTCTAGTTTTGGATGAGACTCTAGTCCTTCAAGTTTTGAATGAGACTCTAGTCCTTCAAGTTTTGGCTGAGACTCAAGTACATCGCGTTTTGGATGAGACTCAAGTACGTCTCTTTCTGGATGGGACTCTAGTCCCTCTCTTTCTGGATGAGAGTCTGCGTCGTCACGTTTTGGATGAGACTCAAGTACATCGCGGGATGAGACTCTGCGTCGTCGCGTTTTAGACAAGATTCTGCGGAGTTGCGTTCTTCATGAGACTTTACATTGTCGCGTTTTGGATGAGACTCTAGTTCTTCAAGTTTTGGATGAGACTCAAGTACGTCTCTTTCTGGATGAGACTCAAGTACATCGCGTTTTGGATAAGACTCAAGTACGTCTCTTTCTGGATGGGACTCTAGTCCCTCTCTTTCTGGATGAGAGTCTGCGTCGTCACGTTTTGGATGAGACTCAAGTACATCGCGGATGAGACTCTGCGTCGTCGCGTTTCGGAGACTTCATGTCGTTAAATTTTTGTTGAGACACTTGGTCGTTGCACTTCTGAATAGACATTGAGTAATCATTTTGAGACTTGAGATTTTCGTTATTTGTGATTAGCTCATTAATGAATTTTTTCTTTAATTGTTTTGTATAATTAGCAAGTTTTGATTTATTTGTCCATTTCTTGAAGATTGTTAGTCTATTAATAAGTTGATTAATTTCTTCGAGATCGTTCAATAAAGGTTTTGTTAATGAATCCAATTTATTCATGGAAAGGCTGAATTCAGATCTAAGTCGACTCAATACAATATCATCATTTAAACGGCCGAATTGTCTCTCTTCAAGACTAAGCATTTTGGACTGAAGAGTCCAAACTGCTTGATCATTGTGAGTTTCACGAAACAGATTTTGCGGTAATTCATAGAAACATTCTATTGTGGCAATTTTTGTTGCAAATTGTCTCAAATGGCTCCATGTTATTTTTTGTTTGATTGCTAAGCGTTGTTGTTCCTCAGAACTCAAAAGCTTTGTTTTGTCGCGTTGTATGTATAAAGGTAGACTGACATAGGGAGCTGTCTTTTTATTGTTTTTTGAACCACTTTTAGATGATAATTCTTCTGTTGTACTCCATAATGGATGATAAGAACATAAATAAAGTAATGTTGATAATAAGCGTTGTTTATTTCTAATATTTCTGATTTTTAACGCATTGTGTTTTTTTGACGCTTCTTCAATTTCAAATTTTTTTAATTTATTTTTTTCTGCCTCAAAATATATCAATTGTTCTTGCTGATTAAATTCAATCAATGCTGCATCTACATCATCATCATTATAACAATTCGGTTGATCATTTTCTGTAGCCGTCTCTACTACCTCTTTTTTAAGCATCATGTGGCCTATTAATCCTCTCCATACATCCTCACGGTTTTCATCATTACTATAATCTTCACTTTCAGAATCATCCTCATCATCATCCTCATCACTATCATTGCTATCAGAGATAGCAATCGTATTCTCCTTTCTTGAAGAGCTTTTGTCAATCGCTTGGGTTCCATCTGCTTCCGCTTCATTCTTAAATAGTTGTGACCAGGCATCAATCTCAGATGGAAGTTTTTTTTCTTTTTTTTTTTTTTTTTTTTTTTTATTTGACTTCTGTCTCAAGCTCTTGGATGTATCCTCATCAGAGAAGATTGAATCTTTAGATGAGGAGAATAAATCAGAATTTTCATCACTGGAATTATTTTTAAATTTTTTTCTCGTATGATGTCGTGTATTTAAGTTTTCAGTCTCTAATGATGTTTCTGAGGATGTTTTTTTTAAGAACTCTTTTTGCGATATTGGTGTTTCAGATAAATTAGAATTAATATCAAATTGTTCATCATCTGAATCAATAACAGAACGTTTCTGGAACGGCCTTTTACGTTTCATAATATTAATTATTTTATTAAAAAAAAAAAAAAAGATATACAAACACTCAAGGTGCAACCCCATATTCTTGTGATTCTTGATCTTCGCTATTATTTTCGTCGTCATCAGACATATCAATACGTTGTTTAATTTTTTTTTCTTTTTTCATTTTTTTTTTGATCGGAATTTCCAAAATTTGAGGAAGGACTCCACCATCAGATATTACCACTCCATCAAGCAATTCCGCGAAATCCTCATCCTCTTTAATAGCTAAGAGAATATGACGTGGCTTGACTACTTGTTTATTTGATTCTTTTGCTTTATCTGCAGCAATTTGTAACAATTCATAAGTTAGATAAGAAATGACTCCCGCTGCAAATAAGGCTGCACTCAAACCAACACGAGGTGCAAATCTTCCGGACCGTAAAAATTTAGCAATACGTGAAATTGGGAAATCTATACCTAATTGTGTGTGTAAAGCCTTTCCTTTATTTTCAATTTTTTTCTTAGATTTTCTATTTAGAGCCATTATAAATATTTGATGTCTCGATTAACATGTAAAGATTATCACATGTTTATAATTTTATTGAAATAGGTCCGCTATCCCATGATTTATAGTAACCATTTAAATCTGTTAATTGATTGAAAATGAATTATTTTGTTTAATTCATTTCTTTTGATTATAATCATATGAACATCTATCCAATATTATTTTTATTAGAAGCTATTATTGAATTCAAAATATTTATAATTATTTAAAAAAAAAAATTAATAATTTAATTAATTATTTATAATAATAATCAATTTTTTATTATTATCAATTAATATTATAATTAAAATTATTAATTATATTATTTAAAATATTCTTTATAAATTATATATTAATGCTGAAAATTATAATTATCATAATAAATTATACATGTTTAGAATAATCATCATTTTGAAAAATTATTATTATTATAATCCTTATCAATTATTATATTTGATTTTGTAGCCAATTAGATTTCAGTTAAAAAAATCCTTTAATGATTTTTTTGATAAAAATTTAATTTGTTCAATTAAAATTGTCATGAAAAATATATCATCAAATTTTTTTTAAATTTTTTTTTATAATTATAAAATAATAGAACAGTATTGAAATGAATGTTACTTTTAAAATTATCAATAATAAATTTAAATTATCATATTATGATTGATGGTGATCGAAACTTATTTTATACATGACTAGATTTGTAATGTAAATTGAGTATTTTGTGTCCGTTTTTTCGACAACAGCAAAATCTGATCAAAATTTCTTTTTTTTTTAAATTATCTCTTTCGTTAATAATATTTAATATGTTATTATTATTTAAAATTATCAATTATTTTATTTTAAATTGCCTTTTGTGTATAAGTAATCTAAAAACGCAATTGCAGTTTTACTGCTTAATTTTAAAAAATTTCGAAAAAGTAAAATTGGGACTTTGCTATAATGTCTCAAAGTTCTTATATCAAATTAATTTTCGAAATTTTTGAATTTATTTAAGAAATGTTTTTTATTCTTTTTAAAATAGTTTACAAATTTGCAAAATAATTGTTTATAAGAAAAAAAATAGCGACATTTAAGTTCGAGATGAAAGACATGAAACATGCTAAATGAATTGTCGTTTGTATTAAAATAAGTTTTCTTAAAATTAATCAATATTCATTTTAATTTATAAATCTAACAATGGCTTAATTCAAATATCATGACTCAAAAATTTCCCTTATAATTATTTTGAAAATGAATAATTAATTTATAAATAAATTAATAATTTTTTATAAAAAAAAATGATGACAATAGAAAATGAAATATGTATGTTGAATCTAATATATGTAAATAATTTCAAGGCAGAAGGAAATGATGAATGAAAAAATAAAAAAAATTTTTTAATTTATCAGGTATAAATAATATTAAAGAAAAATCTATGAAATTTTAATGAAAATAAGCAAAAAATAGATTATAAAATATTGGCTTAAAGTGAAAAGTAAATCGCAAAAAATTTGTTAAAAATTAAAGTGAATAAATTACAAAAAATTTTTTAAGAATCATACAAATATAAGTTTGAAAAATTAAGCGAAAATTTAAAAAAAATAAAAAAGACTTTATTGAAATTTTGATCACCTATGATTCACGTATTATTATAATTGAACTGGTTAAGGCAAACCTTTGTGAATTATGCATGATAACTTTTTTTTATAAAATCAGTTCTTTGAGTTTTTTTATTAATTCTCGAAAATGTTTTTCATTATTATTTTGTCGGCTGTCGTAGCATGCAATGAAAGCATGCGGGACCGTCTGTAAACAAAAATTCTTCGGATCGAGAACGTTTTTTTTGACATTTGTTGAACCTGCTGTACTTCTCTTAAAAATGGCAAATCATCATTCTGGAGCTCAGTATACAACAGTGAGCAACAATAATCCGGACGTTATTGAATCTCAAGAACAACGTCTATTTAACACAACAGCACCATCTCACAATACAGTTACCCATGATGTATCAGGAGGTGACTATGTTGCTTCTCAAAATTACCCAATGAATTATGCCCCTAGCTCAACATATCATCAAAATTCTTTCCCAGGAGGACAACAGCCTTTGTTTACAAATACACCGACCGGACTGCATTATGCCTCACAACACCCGCAACAACAATCACATACGTCGTATCAATCTCCACGTGATAATGCGACCTACTACAATACAAATAATAATTACAACATTCCTCGATCCATTAAAAGTACAACACAACAACAACAACAACAACAACAACATCAACAACAACATCAACAACAACCACACAACAAAACGTTTTCTGAATCCGTAATCACTCATAATTTTGACGGGCAACAACACAGAAATGGTGGAAGTCCGTTGGAAGGATGCACTATTAACTATTCAGCATCAAGACCCATCAATGGCAATAATTCGGCCCCTGGTGAGAGAGTTCCCAACGACGATCGCATAATTCGGGAAGAAATTCGAGAGAAAGAAGTCAGAATACCTAAACGTGTTGTTCGTGAAGAGATTATTGAAAAAGTGATAGTTGTGCCAGAAACGATTACCCGTGAAGAGATTGTCGACGATATTCATCTAATTAAAGAAACTGTAATTGAAATTGCCAAACCTGTGATTCACGAAAAAATTGTCGAAGTCCCAGAAATCGAGTACAGGGATAAAATTATTGAAGTTACTCAAAAAATTGTACAAGATAGAATTAAAGAAGTACCAGTGTATCAAGTCCAGGAAAGGATTATTGAAGTCCCAAAGTACATAACTCAAGAAAAAATTGTCGAAGTCCCAGAAATTGAATATCGTGATATCGTTACCGAAAGAATCGTTGAAGTTCCAGAAATTCGTGAACAAGTAAGTATCTAATTGAAAAATTACATTTTTCAATTAGATTGTTGTCAAAGAGGTTCCTGTCCCACAATATGTTGAAAAGCAAGTCCCAAATTATGTCACGAACGAAGTGGAATATTTAGTGGAGAGACAAGTTCCTGTTCCTGTTGAAGCTATAACGACATTCGAATATCAATTAGCACAATTTAGAACAAGGGTTAATAAAGTCGAGTATCCTCTTTATGTTCCTAAATTTATTGAAGTTGCTGTGGCCGCGGAATGTTTCGACGAAAATCGGGTCGCTGAGATGCAAGCACAAGGCGCTAAACTAGCTGCATTGACTGCCCCACAAGCAATAGGCCTCGCTGATGTAGAAAATCTGGCAACAGAGTTTCAACGTCAGAACATAATGAGTCAGCCCCTGACAATGCAACGATTACCGAATGTAATGCCAGCAGCTAATACAACGTATAAGACCTCACCCGTGGCTTGAAATAATCTTTTGATTTTTTGCACTCGTCTTGTTGTTATCTTTTTCGTTTTGTGTGTCGACAAAAATGTGCTAGGAATTATGAAACTCGTCTATGCATGTCAGTACCATCTTAAACACACAATGATTAGTCATTAAAAATGGGTCACCCCTACTGCTATCTGAGTGTGGTATTCTTACTGTGCTTATCACAGTGAGAAGCAAGGACGGTTTATTCAAAGTGTGTCATACATTAGAAGAAGAGGAAGTAGAAAGAAGTCAATTTGCCAAGCCACCAATAGGTAATCATCAATCCGCGTCCATTAAGATATTTAATATCATCAAAGTGAGGATTATAAATTTTTTTCTGGGAGAATAGCCTAAAATATATGGAATATTCCACATCGGGAAATAATTTAGAGCCATGCAGGCAGCCATATGAATGCGATGATTTCCTCCATAGTAGTAGAACAGCAAATAATAATAGGTCAGCGTCAAGTACATCCTCTTCATATTCTAATTTTAAAAATTCGAATTCTGAAGACAATAAATGGAGGAATCCCTGTCCTGCTGATTATTGCAGTAATTCAGATACGCCCACAGAAATCAATTCATGTCAATTTATTGAGTCATATTCACAAGGTGTCTTAGATTTTTTATTATCTGATGATGATGATGATGACGAAGATGATGATGACGAAGATGATGATGTCGAAGATGATGATGAAAGTGAAACTATAGAAGAGGAGTCGCTATCCTTAAGATCAAGTCCCTTTTCCCAAAATACATCTTTATGTGATGATTCTAGCAACGAGAAAAATATTGTCAGCCATCCGAGTGCTGCTGCTACCGGTCATTTCCTATCATGTGATGGCAAAATTACTCATTCAACTGATCAATGCTCTACAGCAAGAAAGAATTTCACAAATTATGGAACTTCGTCATCACAAAAGTCACTATGTCAAAATTCACCATCACATGATCAATCATCTCATTTATTACTTCAAAAGAGAGTCATGTCCCAAAATAAAGATTGCAAAATTAAAAATAAGTCACAATATATAACTAAGACCAAAAATTCAGATATCTCAAACAAACTTTTCATAGAAAAGGAATCTCAAATTAGAGAACCAGAATTTAGTACTAAAGAACAGCCTAGTGTCCCATTAATTACAAGGTCAGGTTTCTTGAAAATACTGAATAATACTAAAAGTCAAAGAGGCTCAACTCGTGTTGTTGACAGAATTCCGAAACCAACTACAGTACAATCGTTTTTTGGGCTTTGCCGTTCAAAAAAACAACACATTAACAAGTTTAAACAAATAAATCAGAAATCTGAATTGCAAAATAATTTTAATTCTGCAAAAAATAAAGATATATTTAAATTAAAAGAAAAATCAAAAATAAAACAATACAATAATGATAAAAATGATTATTTTTGTAATAAAAATAGTATTGTTAATACATATAATTTGACCCACAAAAATAGTAAAAATAAGTTTTCTATCGATAATAGTAAAAATAATGAAAAAAATATGAATAATAATAAAAATATTAATCATAATAATAACAAAATATATATTGTCAGTTATGATAAGAATAAAAATAACTTAAATAATAAAAATAATTGCAATAATAATACTAATAATAATAATAATAAGAATAATAATAATAATAATAATGATAATAATAATATTAATAATAATATTAATAATAATATTAATAATAATAAAATGAATAATAATATAAATAATAATAATAATAATAAGAATAATAATAATAATAATAATAATCAAAATGATAATATTCGTTTCGATAATTCTAGTAATAGAAATAATAATAATGACAATGTAAATAATAAAATGAGTAATAATAATGATGGTGGCAATAATAATACTATTGAAAATATTAATGAAAATATTATTGACAATCAAAAAATTCATAAAAATAGTAATATCATTAATAAATTGAATAATAGCATAAGCAATTTTTGGTTGGAAAGTTCATCAATAATATCAAGCATATTGGAAACCTTAAGTGGGGAAAAATCCGGGAATATGGTTCTCAGATTATTATATTATGTATGGTCTAGAGGACTACCTTGGTCTCCATCAATAATTAGAAAGGGAATTAAAAAAGCGCGTCCTTTACCGGAATCAATGAAAGTAAAAAATAACAGTCTGCAAATTAAAGACAATGTTATTATGAAAGATGGATCAATTAACACAGAAAAAACAAGGATACAGTTTTCTACTAAAGCCACTAATAATAAAGTATTGCCAAATACAGGAAAATTGAATTCATCAGTTTCGAATTGGAAAGATGAAATTGAATGGAGTGTCTATCGTTTAGCTTACAAAGACGCAAAAATAGAAGATTCTTTTCATCGATATATACAGAGAACTTTAAAGCCTAGACTTTTACCGGTTAAATTTGCAACAACAACGTTTTTTCTTAGTCGCTGTTTTTTTATTATAATTCATTTTGCTCGATTTGGGTTAGGTTCTACTAGATACTCGGGGAAGATATACAGCGATAATGATGAATCCGCTCTTGTTAATCTATTTGTTGCATCAAAGTTGGTATCAATAATTGCATGCATATTTATTTCAACAATATTCTTAAATCGCAAACATTATTGCCAATCACCAGATCAGACAGCATTGAGATTAGGGACCACAGCATTTACTACAATTGGATTTGATCTAATATCTTTGTTAATATATGCAATTAAGGCATATACTACCAATAAGAATATTGAAAGCGCAGACTTAAGAGATATCTTTTCACGTGAACAAATTCAACAATTTTTCTTAAATCGATTATTCGGTCAAACTATAATAAATAAAACATTACCTTCTAAAATGGTTTCATCTTCTTTAGCAGAAATATCTGTACTTAAATTACGACAATCACAATTTGTTTGTGGAAAAAATTGGCTATCAATTCATTTAATACTTTGGATTATTTTATTAAATTTTATAGTTCCTTTAAGGTTAGAATTTTAAAAATTATTTAAAAAAAAATTATTAAAAAAATTAATAAATTATGTTTATTCATAAATATATATATAACAATATCGATAAAAAAAATTAATAATTAAATAAATAATTATTAATATATTATAATTAATAAATAATAATTAAATAATTTAATTAAATAAATAATTATTAATATATTATAATATATAATAAATAATTACTAGATGAATAATTTTTCAAATTATTTATTTATAAATAAAACGATTGAGACTTAAAAATATATTTATTTGATATTTAGTAATTGATGAATAGTCTTATTGAATTATAAATCATGCATACCTGATAATTTATTAGTAATTAAAAATAATAATTAATTTATGACAAATATTTTCGATACCTGATAATAAAAATTGTAAAGTTTAGTGAATTATTGATACTAAATAAATGATCATTTTAAAATAATCATAAAAGTTTGATAATTTAATAAGAATGATAAAATTTGAAATTCTATATTTATTGATTAATGATCTAAACTTAGTTGTTTTTGTTTAATAAATTAATTTTAATTATTTTTTTTTTTTTTTTTTTTTTTTAAACTAGTCAATTGTGAGTTATCAATAATAATACTGTAAATAATTATTTTTAGTGAATTTCACTTTAATAATTTATTATTAAAATAGTAATGAATGGCAATATTTAGTTGAAATAATAATTACATAAATTGATAAAAGAAAAAAAATAATGAAATAATTAATAAAATGAAAATATTAAAATTTAATAATAATTAATAATAAATAATAATTAAATAATAATTGATAATAAATAATAATTAAATAATAATTGATAATAAATAATAATTAAATAATAATTAAATAATAATTGATAATAAATAATAATTAAATAATAATTAAATAATAATTGATAATAAATAATAATTAAATAATAATTGATAATAAATAATAATTAAATAATAATTAAATAATAATTGATAATCAATAATAATTAAATAATAATAATAATAATTAATAATAATAAATAATAATTAATAATAATAAATAATAATTGATAATAAATAATAATAATAATTAATAATAATAAATAATAATTAATAATAATAAATAATAATTGATAATAAATAATAATTAAATAATAATTGATAATAAATAATGATTAAATAATAATAATAATAATTAATAATAATAATAGTTAATAATAATTAATAATAATAATAATTAATAATAATAAATTTTGATTTTAGGGCAATGGTTGTATTTTACGTCAATATTGGCGTTATGAGTGTATTTTTATTTCTTTATATTTCAACATTGTGGATGATTAATGCTCCTTTTTTCGGGTAAAAAAAAAATAACAAAATAATTTTTTTTTTTTTATTTTAGTTTAGAGTTCGTTTTAATCATTGTAGTTGGAACTGCTCATCTATTACATCTAATGATTGAAATTGACGTCCGGAAACGATATTGGTTTGGATATATACGGGTTAGTAATAATAAATTCTCTTAAATTAATGATTTTGATTTAAGTATAATCAGAAATATTAGTAGTAATTATTATATAAATTTAAAACTATGGAAAGAAATCTTTTTTATATAATTCATTTAAGTTATTCTTAATTTTCTTTTAGGCAATGAATTCCGCTTTTATCTTAAAAGAAGAAATTCTAGAGGAATATAAAAGGTTCCCCATTTATCCAGTTCAAGAGATACTTGGCTTATTACAAGAGGTCAGTTTAATTTTTTTTTATTTTAAATTAGCAAGCAACACGGCTTTCACGAGCAAGAACTAAACGTTCACCAAAACAAATGTTAATAACGCTTTCAAAACTTCAAGCTAATGTAGCAAGGTGAATTTCAATCTTTGCTTAAAATTGATTAGAATGTTGCAGATAATTACTTCCATAGATGGACTTTATTGCCCGGGCTCATTATTTAGGGATCCAGGACCTGAGGCACGTCAATATTTAGAACTCTATTCTGGAGCTCCACACATAGAATCTTTGAGTTGTCCTGGTTCTGAATTTTCAAGTTTACTTAAAGTGAATTCATGGCGTAGATCGAAAAATTTTTTATCAGCAAATTCACAAAGTTTAACATCGGGAAAGTCATTGAGTCTCAATCATAAAAAAAATTATATTGATAATATAAATGATTGTTCAACGACGGGAGTCATAGAATCAAGGTATTTAAAATGTTTTTTTTCAAATTTAATAATAGAAGTTCCGAACCAGAGGATATTGCAATTGATTCAATATCGAGAAATGGACATCTCGCAACAAGCAAAACAATTTCAAGAAGTACTAGTAGCCCGTCTCTTTATTTACCAGATTTACCGCCTTCTGAAAATTCTCCTAAATCTTCTGCAATAAGCCCCGATGTTTTTGCCAGGCCTGCTTTTCACGAATGTTTATCTCGAAATCAAAATTCATCACGTAATTTAGTGAGATTTCAAGCACTCACTCCTTCAATTTCTGAGAAAAAGAGTTTAGAGTTGGAAGCAATCCTTGCAAAAAGTTGGGATGTTGATTGTTTGAATGTAAGATATTTTTTTTTCTATTAAACTTTTAGTTATCGGAAAAATCAGAGAATCTTTTTTTAGAAGTAGGATTTGTTCTTTTACAGAAGTTTTGTTGTCGTAAAAAAATTGAGGGACGTAATAACATCATAGATCAGTCATTGGGTGTTTCAAGACAAACATTATTAAATTTTCTTTTCGTTGTTCAAAATCATTATCAATTTACACCGTATCATAATCAATTACATGGTGCAGGAGTAGGGCATAGTTTAGCTTTCATCATGAATCATTTGCAATTATTCAATTCGTAAGACTTATTATCGTTATGATTCTTTTTGGGACATTACAGAAACGATTGTCGTGAAAGTGCGACTGTTTTAATCGCAGCACTTTGTCATGATGTGGGGTAGGCTCATACAGCGCAATGTTATTCTTCTTAGTCATCCGGGCAGGAGTAATCAATTTTTTATCAATAGTCATGATGAGCTTGTGAGTTATTTTTTTTTTTCAATTTTTCTTCTAGGCTATAATATATAATGATCAAGCAGTTCTTGAAAACTTCCATGCCTATACAACATTTAAGACACTCGAAAAGTAAGATCTCCTGAAAAAAATAATTCTCATAGAGAAGATTGTGATGTGTTCGAAAACTTAACTGAATCAGAATTCCGTATCAGTAGACAACAAATAATTGAGCTTATATTAGCAACAGATATGAAACAGCACTTTGAAGCAGTAACACGATTAAAGGTAGATTGAATTTTTGACTAAATTGCCCAGGTCAGAATTTCTTCACCTGATTTCGATAGAAGAAATAATGATGATCGTGCTCTCATATTGAAGATGTGCATGAAACTTGCTGATTTATCTCATGCACTTGTTGGATGGGCACAACATTTTGAATGGTCTTGCCGTATTACTGAGGTACTAATTTTCTAATTCAATTTTTTATAACTCTTATGTCTATTTTTTTTTTACCTCGTCTTTTAAATGATAGTTCTTTTCATTTCAAATTTTTTTAACGTTCTATATTTTCATTTAATTTGTAATTTCATTCAAAAAGTTTTTTTTTAAGAATTTTTTAATAATTTAATTTTATTATTTTTTTTTTTACTTTTATGTCTTAATATTTTTTAATCAAAACTTTTAAAATTTTTAAATAAATTTTTTTATTCTGCTTATTTTTTATTTGATAATTTTTTTATATCTTGTTTCTAAGGAATTTTATTGTCAAGGAGACGAAGAAGTCGCAATGCAGTTACCTGTGTCTCCCTTATGCGATAGATCCAAACACAAAGAGTTCGCAAAATCTCAAGTTGGTTTTTTAGAATTCGTAGTTCGTCCATTAGCTGTCGAATTAGTTGGTCTTGATGGTACTTCAAAGTTGCAGTAAGTAGTTAAATAAAATTTAAATAAAATCAGACTATTAACAGATCAATTGAATTCTAATGTTGAGACTTGGAAAAGTCTTTCAGATGATTGTTATAAAACTGGAAAAGTTTTGAAATATCCTGAAAGATTAAATAAAATGTTAGCAGAAAAAAAATGGAGACGTAATAATATCATTCAAGCTCATGCAACAAAAAATCCAAAACAAATAATTAAAAATGATAAATCTTTTTTTAGAAATAAACGACGATCTAAATCATTAATAATTTTTCGTCGTCAGAATCATAAATTAGGATTTCTCAAAAAATTTAAATCAGCAATATATTTGAGTAATAATAAATTTGATTCTGAACAAGATGACGCAGAAAATATTTATAGGGATTCTACAATAAATAATAATAATAATAATAATAATTATAATAATAATAATTATTATGATAATAATCATACTCGTAAATTAGAACCAAGATCAAAACGATGTCGTCAAGAAAATGACGGTAAATGTTTATTCAATATTTATCATTTCTTTTTTTAGAAAACCTTGGAGTTGATAAATTTGATTGTATCACGTTATTATTACGTGAAAAGCATCATGATTCATGGCGTTTTAGAAAACCTAAAAGATCATTAACAATAAAAAAAATTCATAATAATGAAACTGGGACAGCTACAATGGCTGTAGGACGTCTGATGGATGAAACTGCACTTTCCATCAGAAATGTGATTAATAACATTAATAAAGGTAAAAAAACTTAATTTTTTTATAAATTTAAAGATTCATGCAATAAAAATTTGAATGTCTCTTTATTGACAAATAATCGAAGACGAAAAATATTATCAAATCGGAGTATATCTGATAAATCGTCAACATTATTAAAAAAAAATACAACAAAAGAATGGATAGACAGTGAGAATTATATTGCTCATTTTTTTTTAGAATCAACATGTCCCATCATAATTGATGATAATAAAATGATCGGAAACGAACAAAAATCATTAAGTGAATTTTTGGCAAAATTAACAACAGATAATTTATTGTTGTCTAGATTTGTAAAAAAGAATAATAATAATAATAATACTACTACTAATAATAATAATACTAATATTAATAAGAATACTAATATTAATAATAATACTAATATTAATAATAATAATAATAATAATATTAATATTAATAATAATAATATTAATATTAATAATAATAATATTAATAATAATAATATTAATAATAATAATGTTAAGGATAATAATCGAAATCTTGATAGTCTTCCCATAGTTCTTGAAATTACTTAATTTATTCAAAAATAATCTATTCAAATTTTTTAAAATAAACATCGATTACAAATAAATATAATCGTCATTAATAATTTTAAATAATGTTTCTGAATCAATTTGAACTTTATTTTTTACTTTTTCTGAATAAAAATTGCATAATAATTTATCCAAGTTAATAAGGTTTGGGCATGATATACGGTTCTTCATACTGGTTGATTTAAGCGCGATGAAAAGTGAATACGCATTTGGGGCTGCTAGATGCCAAGGCATATCGCAAAAATTGGTATTCAACAGAAGAGATTTTTCTACTGCTATACATATACGGTACAAATCTTTGATCATTTCATCACGTGAGCGATTCTTCCATCTACTTCGGAAAGATTTTATAGCAATTTTATATTTCAAAGAACTTAAATTTAAAGAACTATATTCATGCGATTCAATTGCTGGAGGAAAAGAAGGATACAGCATTTTTTGTAAATTATTAAGATTTTCTTCCTCTTTAGTCGTTGCGGCAGTTTCTTTCAGCGTAGTATGCCGGAGAGATTTATGAAAATCCCAAATGAAACGCTCGGGGCAGAGCTCCTCATAGTCATACATGTTTTTCGCATGAAGACTGCCGCCGGCCACTCGTGAGCCATGTAGTGGAGTTTGTAGATGCTCAACGAGATAATTAGCGATTTCCATCCGAGAGAATGTGGGGTAGCATGCATGTCGACTTATTGGTTGTTTCGAGCATTCTGTACCTTTGCTATGTATATGTAGAAAATGTATGCTTTCAATTAATGATATCAGGATAGTGCTACTGAGTGGCGCATGTCTATCAGACTTCAATGGTGCATACTTTAATAAAGGTGTCAAATAAAAAAAAATTACTTCGCTCAAAGTTATGCACTCACTCATCAAGGAGGAAGAGCGAAATCTAACTCCATGCAAGATTATTTGATATCAAGGACATAGCAAATATAAGTGAGCATACACGCTTTCACATTGCACTGAATTATATCTTAGATATTCATGCCTTTGCATGTATACGCATGATTTAATTAAAATATATAACGCTCACATAAGACATTCTACGGCAGTTGAGACAAAGTTTTTCATGATTGCATATGCATTTGAATTTATATTAACATTTCGCTTCGAGAGACAAAGACTTAACTTTCAGGTACAATTGTATGCTCAGAAAGATACCAAAAATGGAGCTAAAGCTTAACTTTATAATATTTATTTGCTTAATTATCTCTGTCGCTTCAAGAGTACAGGTTGATTTATTTTATGAGGCATTGTGCCCTTATTGCAAAAAATTCATTGCAAACCAGTTGCTCCCCCTAATGAATTCTGAAATCGCTCGTGAGGTTGAACTTAGAATGTATCCATACGGAAATGCTAACACATTGGCGAATGGTGAGGTGTCTTGTCAAGTAAGTCACACTTTAACTAGAATGTATGTTGCATCCTGGTTTTCTTCAGCATGGTTCAGAAGAGTGTCGTCTGAATATGATTCAAGTCAGTTTGAAAAAATATGAAGAACATCTTTCATTAGGCTTGTGCACTTTATACCAATCAAGATAGGTGCGCTATCTATTTATGAATCTCTGTTTATGCTTGAGCATACTTTTACCCGCAAAAATCCTGATTAGAAAAGTATTGGAGTTCATTGGTTGCCTTGAAGCTGACAAAAATGCTTATGAACGTTGTGCGAATTCTTCATTTGATCAAGAAGGTAAAAAGAAAATTGATTCCTGTGTTGAAGGTCCACTTGTGAGTCTTTTTAAAAATAACATATGTTCAATATTAAGGGCGTCTCTCTCATATCGGAGATGCAGAGAAAAAGCGATGAGGTCAATTTTGATTATGGTAAATCTTAAAAATCATTTTAATTTTTTTTTTTGAATTCTTTTTCAGTCCCTTGGGTCTTAATTAATGGTGTTTTTTCTGTAAGTCAAATAAAATTTTTTGAAATTTTTTTTAGGAAGATGCTTCAAGTAATTTAGCTCACGAAATTTGTCGTGTAATACCGGAAAAACCTCCAGCTTGTGTATAAGATTGAGATATTTTTATTATAAAGGTTCAGTAACCAAATAGCATAAAATTAAGTTGTTTAATGAAAGTAAAAAATATTTCAAAAAGAAAAAATAACATAGAAAATACATTAAATGAAAATATTAATGAGATTATTTCAAAAAATTGGAAATTAGTAAATAAGAAAAAAAAAAAAAATTTTTTGAATGTAAAAAACACTCAAGCTGAATTGTAAGCATTTTATATTATATATTTATAGGCTTTCAAAATCAATAAAAATTAATCCTCTTTGGCCTATACCAGTAGCATTAGATTGTGAGATGGTTGGAATAGGTCCGAAAGGACATCAAAATTTATTAGTAAGGTAATGTAAAAAAAAAAAAAAATAAATATTTTTAAGAATAAGTATAGTTGATATAGACGCAAAAATTTTAATGGATGAATATATAAAACCTAGGGAATTTATAACAGATTTTCGTTTTTCAATAACAGGAATAAATATGACAAAATTAAATAAAGGTATAATAATAATTTTAAATAATAATACACTTACATTAGGGAAATCATTTAAGGACGTTAAAGCACAAGTAAAAAAAAAAAAAAAAATAATTTTATTTAGGCTGTAAACATACTTCAAGATAAAGCTATAATCGGTCATGCATTAGAGAATGATTTTAAGGTAAAATTTTTTTTTTTTTTTAATATAATTTAATTTAAGGTTTTACATTATTATCCTCCTATACATTTAATAAGAGATACATCAAAATACATACCTCTTAGAAAAGGAATTAATTTAAATAAAATTTCCTCTTTAAAATTATTATCCAAATATTGGTTAAATAAAGATATACAAAATACTCATCATTCATCAATTGAAGATGCTATTGCTGCTATGAATTTATATATGTAAGCCTATTATAGTTAATTTAAAAAGTCTTCATCGTGAAAATTGGGAAACAGAAATTCATTCTCAATTTAAAAAAAAAAAAAAAAAGGTTTAATGTTTTTTTTTTTAAATATTTTTATTAGTCTTTTTTTGGATTCTTTTTATAAATTTTTTTTTTTTTTTATTTAAAAGATTCATAACAAATAGACTTTAAATCTTCTAATGCAATAATAAATGCAGCAACTACAAAATTTTTAATAAATTTATTAAAAAATTTTTTTTTTTTTAAATTTTCTTTAAATAATTTATTATTTTTAAAATATTGTTGTGTATCTGTATAATTATATGTTACTGAATCAAATAAAACTAAAGTTGGAAATAATTGATTATCTGATTCAGAAGATAAATTTTTATTATTTTTAAATATTTTAATAATATTTTCTTTATTCAAAAAAAGCGAGGATGATTTATATACTTGAAATGATTTAAATGAAATTAAATCACCTTTTAAAATAATTGGATTCCAAACAAGTTGAGAGAATATATTATTTGTTGATATATCTTGTGAATATTGCTTCTCATAAAATAATGGAATACTTATATTAGATTTAATTATCTCATTAGGATAAAATAAAGCTATGGGAAAAAATATTAATCCTTCATTTATTATATAATTAATTAATTCTGTGGAATTTGACATTGTATCAGCTTGATTATTTAATTTATAATAATTATTTAAAATATTAATTCCTTTTTGTTCATTAGTATAAATTTTTGTTAAACTTTGAGATTTATTATTATTATCTGCCTCAATTAATTCTGTTAAAATTTTTACCCAAAAAAGGGTACAGTTCTGTTTCCAATCAATCAGTTTTAAATACAATGTCATTAATGTTGAAGCACAATCTTCATCCTGCTCAGAAATTCGACGGCGTTTTTTAGCTTGATTATGATCTACATTTGTTGTATAGTGCGATTTGAGGATTGCTGTAACTGACAATTCTGTCTTAACATTATTATTTGAGGATGGTAATAAATCATTGAATTTGCTCCATAAAGCATTAGTGGAGCGCCGCACTCTAGATTCACGAATGCAGCTCAAAGTTACTGAATCCATTGTGTGTACTCCCGGAATTTATAAGATATAATAATTCACTTGTTATCATTAAAATTATTTTCAAGAAATTTTAAAAGCACATGATGCCAAATAATAACTCATCTGATTAAATTTGGACATTAAGTCCTATCGGAGCTAAGATGATGCAATGTCTAATTTCAATGCACGCCGCCAAGCAAAACATCGATAGAAAGTTATTGTAAAAAGTGTAGAATAAAACTTCTTGCTTTCTTTAATTTATATAAAATGCATTCAATTTGTATGCAGTGCATTTCATTGCAGGTTATTTAAATGCTCTGAAAGGCAGTGCTTGCTATTTGTATGCAGTGTTTGCATTTGCATTAACTTTAAAGGCGGTGCTAGTCGCAGTTTAAATGCAATGCTTGCCACAGGTTCTGCAATATTGTATAACGGTAGATAGACATTACGAAGGAAATAAATGAATGATCAGAGAGTCAGAGTTATGATTCTTATTTAATATTCTTGCAAAAAGACATAGTTGAAGACAAATGATTTTGAGATTCATAAAAATGGATTGAACTTCGAGTCAAAGTTGTTAATAATTTTTTGTGATTGTCATTTTATTCAAAAGTTGCAAAAATTATAATTGCGGATATATTAACAACTATTATTGCTTATCGGAATTATCCTACATTTTATGCAAAAAGATTTTATCATCAATTATAATCAAACAAAAAATATTGATAAAGATTAATCTAATTCAATGAAATATTCATTCAAAATAAGATATTAAATAATTAAATTGAGAAATGGTGTAAGAATTCTTCCCCCATAATATAGCAAAAAAAAAATTTTAAGTTGGGAGAAAAAAAAAACGTAAAAATTAAATTTCCAAAAAAGGGAGTCAAAAATAATAGATAAAAATGTCATCTACATTGACGATTGTGCCAAAAAAAAATCGAAATTTTTATTTGAATAACCAGAAAAATCTATCATAATAAATTGTGATGCTTTTATTAAAAAATAGAAAATTTCACATTAAAAAAAAAAGAAAAAAACTTTTTTTTTTTTTTTTTTTTGTTAGAATAAATTCTATAATTTAAAAATAATTTAATTGTCTGAGGGAAAATCATTATGTTTTGAATCAAAAGAATTTTTAATGAGATAACTTGACACTAATTTTATTGATTTCGGACAATTTTGGCTTGTTTGAAACGGCCCTCTTTGTGTTAAATTCCATTGTACAGTATCAAAAAACTTGTTTGATTCAGGAGTTTGTTTTGTAAATAAAATTGGTGAGTCAAATGAGCAGGGAGCTTTTTTTATGATTTCACATGATCCAAGAAATCCTTTCTGAGAAAAAAATTTGATCAGAAAATTTTATAAAAAAATTTAATAAATTACCATGATTATAAGTTGAGGATCACAAACTTCATTACATTCACAACAAACATGGTACCGATCTTGATAATTTCCTTTATAGAGTTTATTGCATTCAAAATTCATTATTTTGTTACGATAGATTGCACGTAAGGATGTAAAAAATGCGTCTCTTAAAACTAATTCTTTAGCATGAGGAGGTAATGTATTATAATCATTTCTAGATTTAATATATGAATATTGTAATGTATGACTACTTTGTGATATATATAATAAACGTCTTTCTATTTCCCATTTTGATATACCTTTAAGTCTTTCAACAAGTCCTGATTCATCTATAAGATATATAAAAATAAATTAAAAAAAAGTTTTACTTTAATATTTGTTTTAATTTTTATTAAATATTTCATACTATCATTAATATTGATTTTTTTTATATTCAATCTGTATTATAATTTCATAGAATATTATTAAAATTAAAATCTACAATATTTAAATAAAAATTGAATATTATTATAATTTGTTTTTATTTTTTATTCTATGATTTATTTAAATTTTATTTAATTAAATATTTAAATTAATTTTTTTAATCATAATTTTTTTTGAGGATTATTTATTATAATTTTTTTATTATTATTTTAAACTTAATTTATTTTGATTCTAATATTTTTTAAACTTTTTTACCTACAAAATTTTTTATCCAATACAATAATAGCTTTACTTGTATCAATAAAATCTTGTGAAGATTCAGCTGCACAAGGTGAGAATAATACAGGTATGCATCCCAATATAAGGCTATCATAAATTCCTTTACGTCCACAAAAGTCTCCATGTGCTTGTATACAGAAAATTGAATCCTTCATTCCAGATGAAAGTTGTTTGATTATAGGTTTATCGTCATTTGATGTCATAATATGACGTTGAGTAGATATGAATATACATGTATCTGGATTAATTTGATTTTCTCTTTCACATTGTTTTTTTAAATATCTTCTTACACCATTAGTGTTACCAAAAGCCATCATAAACAAATATTTTTTATTCTGATTATAATACCATGGTAGATTATTTAGATGAGGATCTATTTTTAGAATATCAGAATTAAAGTGATACATAGGTGACATGGGATATGTTATAGATGTATAATAAAAAGGTGCTATTGTCGTTATATTCCTATATATACCATTAGATCGATATGTTATCTCATCACCCGCCTGTTGTTGTATAGGCTCTTGACCAAAAGTAATTAAATGGTCAAAACCTTGATTCTTTTTCAAAAAATTATCCCCAAATTTTTCAATAGAATATTTTACTATGTACTCTAATAAATTTTCTTCTTGTAGAGATGTCCATCCTTTACAAAATTTGTTAGTTCGATTAGAAGGACAAATCCAATCTCTATACCATGGTATATAGAACAAATCAGCTTTATATGGATCATCTGTCAAACAAAGATCTTCCAAAACATTTAAATAATACTCAAAAATTGCAGCTGTTGATTTTGTTTTCGTATTATAAATACCAGGTGATACCGATTCACCAAAAGGATTTGGAAATGGCTCATCAGAGATTCCTTCTTTAGAAACTCTCTGTTTCAACCAAGATTCAGGTAATTCATATTTAAATATTTTGGGACATGGATTTAAAAAATTAAATATTTTTTTTTTGTCATATGAATCATAGAGATCATCTAATGCATTTACAAATAAAAATACTAAAAAAAATTTCAACATAATTCATAATTTATTTTGTTTGTTTCTCCACTTTTTTTGTATCCAGAATAAAAATTGCCAAAACCTTAATTCAAAAAAAAAACGTCAAAACTATACACATTTTCCATGAAGAAAAAAATCGGAATTTTGGGACACAATATTTTTATAAAAACTTTATTTACAGCAAATTTGTGCAGGTATTTATCCACTCTTGGGATACATTTGAGCTATTCTTTTATTACTGCAGGTCATAATCCAAATCTTGTAACAAAAATCAGTTGTAAAATCATCTGACTTTTAGGACGAGCCAAATCCTATGTAGAGAATTATCCGATTTTTGGGACTGATGTAAATTGAGTACTTGTTACATGTTGAAAAATATCCGTTTTTTGGGACTGATGTAAGCTAAATCTTACTCAATTTTTGCAGTACAGAATTCCTCTAATGAAAATTATTCGATTTTTGGTACTGATGTAAGATGATCAATCATTTAATGAAAAATAGTATATGAGTTTTGGGACCGCTGTGAGTGAATTTAAATAAATAAAATAATCCAATTTTCGGGATGAAGAAAAGTTTGACAGCTGTCTTATTGTAAAATTGAAAATTATTTTAAGCCTACTATTAAAAATTTATTTAGATTATTTTTATTTTTCTGAAAAAAAAAAAAAAAAAGTTAATTAAAATTTACTTGGAATTTCTTCATACATTACTTTTGATTCAAGAACTTTCCAGTAACTTTTTGATTTAATATCTTCAATTTCTTGTTCATTTAATATTAAATTCCCGTTTTTTGTCCCAATTTTTGCGGTTTCGCATTGATTATTATTTCCTGATTCTGATTTAGATTTTTCTTCTGGTAAATTATTATTATCATCGTTTTTTGATTTAAAAATCTTTTGTAATAAAAGTTGAAACTGATTCTTTATTGTAGTTACTTTTTCATTAGAATCTGATGGACTGTTATTTGGTAATACATCATTTATTATTTTGTCATCAATTTTCTTCTCTTCTTCGAAATAATTAAATATTTTTAAATTATTTGATTCATGTCCTGATTCTAATGAGACACGTTGTCGAGTTAATGTCAATTTTTTTAGATCAATAAACAATTGACGATAAGATTTTGGTCTTTTGCAATCTGAAAATAACATAAATAGAAAAATAAAAAAAAAATAAAAAAAAAAATAATAAAAAAAAATCGAAAAAAAATCTACCTAATAAAAAAGGATGATTTTCTAATTGCTCAGCTGTTGCCCTAAGAAAAAATATAAAATAAATTTAAAAAAAAAAAAAAAAAAATTTGTTACCTTAAATAAGATTCTTTAATTAAACATTGTTTAACAAAATCTTTAAATGTCTTAGAAAATGTTAAATTAACAGCCTCAATTTTATTTTGGGACTTAATTTTTGAAATATCATCAATATTTAATTTTTGATTTGATTGTTGTATTGGATAAATTCCATCTATTAGAGTGGGATTAAAATTAGATCCAATGATTAATTTACATGCCTAATTATACAAAGAATTAGTCTTGTTGAAATATATACTTCGTCATTATTTAAATTAATTAATTCTGGTGGTAACATTCCAGTAGCCATTTCAATAGCGGTAATTCCTAAGGACCATATGTCTGCTGAGGTACCAGCCCCAGATCTTGATATTATCTCAGGAGCCATCCATTTTGGTGTCCCAATAAAAGAATAATGTTTATCATAACCTATTTGATTTTACAGATACATAACATACCATGTGACAATATTGTGGAAACTCCAAAGTCAACAAGTTTTGCGTGAGAAGTAAAGTTTAATAATATATTTGAAGCCTTAATATCCCCGTGTACACAAACTGCTTGTAAATGTGTAAGTCCATTATGTAAATAGACCAAGGCTTTTATTACATCACTAATTTATGAAATAAACATTTTTGTTATTACCGTAGTATAAATGATACTATGGATTCTGGTAATGGTCCCATTTCCTGATACTACTTAATAATTAAAATACATTAATTAGCTTACAAGTTTACGAACTGAACCTAATAGATATTCTTGAACAATTATGCAGTATGCGGGGGCTATTGAAAAAGATTCATGAAATCTAAAAGAAATTGAAAAAAAAAAAAAAAAAAAAATACTTCGGGACAAATTGATGATCTAATTGAGATAATAATGATGCCTCAGTTATGATTCGAGTAAGATCTTCACGTTCACATAAAGGTTGATCAATATTTATATTTATAATTTTAACAGCAACTTCAGATGAATCATCAACAATATTATTTATTTTTAAATTAATATCTTCTTCAGATAATCTTCCCTTCGTAAAAAAATTTTTTATATTTAAAAATTTTGAATTTATCGAAGTAGAATCATTTATAGTTTGAGGTTCTTTTGAAATTTCTTTTTTTGAATTTATTTTTGAATCATTTATTAATACTTTTGCTTTAAATACAACACCTTTAGAACCCCAATTTGTTAAACTCTATAATATCATTTATGATTTTCATATTACCTACTTCAAGAATATAACGGACTGTGCATCCATTAACATATCGACGACTTATAATTTCTGTTTTCAACGGAAATCTTTTTAACACATCTACAATACGTTGAACTGGATTGACCGTATAGACCACGGCATCATCATCTATAAGAGCTTCAACTCTTTCCTTAAAACTTTCTTCATTTTGTATTTCAGAACATTCTAGTATTGAAGAAATTGATGGTGTTGACGGAGAACTTTCGTTGTCCCATTCTAGAACACTTGATGGTATTGAACTGTCTTCCTTAGTAATCGCTCTATCAGAAAATTTATTTATAATCTCTGATGATGCTGAGTTCTCTGTTGATAGAATTTCTTCTTTACTAAGAGGAGGTGTTACGAACGGAGGACTTGAATGAGGTAAATCTTGAACTATGGGATGAGCTGAAGAGGATGTAGGTGGAACATAACCCAGAGAATTTCTTCCAGGTACAGCTAAAGGAATCCAAACAGGTCTTGTAGGATCTTGATGAGAAACAATTATTGAAGAGAATCGTCTTTGAAGTACAGTGAAAGGCGTGTCGGATGGTCCTGTTATTGTGAAAGACGGCTGTCGTCGTAATTTTAGTATATCATCAGTACCGTCTAAATAAAATGGAAAAGAACCTTGAGTTTCCGATATTATCGATGGTATAATGCGAAAATCATTTCTTGAATATGAGGTGGTGGAATTACTTGCGCGGCTACTGAGTTCCTTGCGCCGAATTTCTGAATAACCTTGTTTTAAGTCTGAAGGAGGAAGGTACCCATCATTTGCACTCATTGCTGGCATTTTAAAATAGAAGAGTAGCTGCACTGAGCACTCAATCGTAAATATAATATATATATCATAAATTCTAAAGAGTTTGTTTTTCTGTAATGCTGCAAAAATTTTTATTCAAGCGTTTCGTTAAGACATGATAGGATACAATCTTGTACAAGTAGCATGCATAGAGGACAAGTGTTGTTTGCAATTTCATAACCGTGCCTTTTAATTAAGATGATTATCTTTCTTAAAGCGTGCCATGTAACAATATCAAGACAATCACAATGTTTTTATTCAACACTTGATTATGCAGGATCGCATATTTTTGCAAAAAAGTATCATCCAGTGATGATTCCTACATTTGTGAGCGTATGCAGTCTCTTCAGCCTTCAAGAATGCAGACCCCAGCGTGGTGGCAAACTACGGAAAAAATATAACAGGTTGTTGAGAAGAAAGAAAGAAGAAGAAGAAGAAAAGCAGCGTATTGAGGCATTACGAGGCGGCAAACCCAAATTGTCTGATCTCCCCCCCCGCATAAGATATAGAATAATACGTCATTCAAATTGGAAAAAGGAAAAGAATCACAAAAAGGATGTGTATAGATCGCGAGAAGCCCAAAAATGATTTTTAAATAATATCGACATTTTCACCATTGAATGGATGAGATATGAATACATTTCTACCAGAGTCTAATGGTGATTTATTTGTCCAGATCGCACTATATGATTTATGCTCCTCATTTTCCAAGTCCATAATGGTTGTTGAATGAGCTTGCAATTCATTTTTTTTTGATGATAGCGCAGGACTGCCTATAAATGGATTGGTCTGATAATTCGTTTCTTTATGTAAGCCAACTGATTCTCCAAATTCGTGGTTTTCTGTCATTGTCTCGAGAGAATTCAAAGATGCTTCTACACTAGGATGCATAAAAAATTTGAATATCTTGGTGTGTAATCTTGTTAATGTGCGCATAAATTCAAGTAAGATATTATCCTTATCCTCAAGAATGCCAACGACAGATGCATGAATATTGATTGTACTCGCCTCCAATTCTGCTGAAGCCTAAAATCATAAAAAAGGTATTTCAACGTACATTCTGAACTCTAATTGTTCTTTCTGTTGATCTTATATCACCCCTTCGTTCCGCCAACATTGCCTTGAATAAAAATTCTTTCTTATGAATAACTCACCTTCTCTTCTAATTGTTTAAGTCGCTGATATGCTCTGTCTCTAGATTCAAACATTTTGATGACTAACAATGAGAATTATTGCTATGATATTACCAATTTCAAGATTATCTATTCTTGTTCTTAGATCGACTAATAATTGAGACGTGGCATCAATTATAGGCGGTACTGATAATGACAAATTTCACTCTTGGAGACTCACAAGCTTTCCGCAATCCCTCATTACTTCTAGAATAATCATTGAATGCATCTTTTAAGCTGCTTGAACCTGGAAAGTCATGGCAAATTTCTACATACAATTATCGGGAAGTTCAATTGTGCATTCATTTAGTTTCTCTTTCATAGAATTGAGAACTTTTGTGAGATTCTCAGTATCCCTTGCGAAAGATAAGCACGTACTGTGCAGACCTAATAAATCTTTACGATCTGACGCGAGTGGATCGTCCTAATTTAAGAATATCAATGACTCGTCTAACCTCAATTGGATCGGGTTTTGCCACAAATGTGCTACGCGCTCGACTCAAGTGCTCCGCGGTTGTTTTGGATACTGCTTTGTACCATGACTTAAATTTTGAATAATCTACAGATGACGTCATGGTACGGAGCGACCGAAAAAAACAGGATCAGTTATTGGTCCTCCAGAGCTGACAGCCGCTATGATACCGGTATACGCTATAAATATTACTAGAGACACTAGCCAAGCATAAAACCATGATGCATTTCCGTCTCCTACGCATTTTGTGGTCCACGGGCAATGCTGTAGAATGTTTGTAAGGACGCAGCGCTCACGTGATCGTAACCTTTTATACATGCACCGCAGTCAATACAATGCTCTGCTCCTTCAGGAATTGCTAAATTGCAATGACGGCATCTGAGTATCCATATAAATTGTGAAAGCTATCATTTGGAGAGTACAGACACAGCATATAAACTGAATGGAGGGGTACAAACAAGAAGGAGCTCTTATAGAATTCTTTAAGCCTACATTGATTGAGAAAATTCTTGATTGTGCGATTGTGATTGAGTGCTCCTGCCAATGGTTAACAAATCTTTCCCACGTCTATGATCTAATCATCAAGTCTGAGCTGCTTTGAGACTTCACCTGTTGAAATGTTATCATCCCAGTCATGTGCAATAGCAATATTGGAGTTTTGATTCGACGCATACACATCTTCTCTAGAGACAAGAGTGCATCTGTGATTATGTAGCTTACTCAAATACAACTCCCGGCTCAAGAAGTGTCGTGACAAGAAAAAGGACAAATGAGCAAATTATAATCACAATCCCCCCGATAAGATAAATTACATTTGAGAATTTATACAAGGCAATACAGAAGCCTATGAAGTCATAAATCATTGAATGATCTTACTGGTACCGACAATTATTTTAATTGTGAATAGACTTAGGCCCAAAGGCCCTAAACAAATCATGATTTTACTATTGACCTACAATTAGGGCCGATGACTAAAAATTTGCCATTCTAATAAATTTTTAGACAAAATTTAAAGTTACCTTCAATATATAAAAAACTTTTAATTCTCCGATGTAGGCTCCAATTTTTATATTGGATCTAGAACGAAACGACGACGCATTATTTCGCGATTTTTCTTCAATTAAATCTCTTCTTACCAGTTCTGTCATGATACACACTCAGTGTCGTCAGGCAAAGTGCTATGCAACCTGATGCAATAAGGTTTTATTGATGATGTATAATTAGAACTATATTGACTTCTATTCATAGATAATATTATATTTATTCATTGTTACATCATCGCCACTTGGAACATTCTGTTTTGACATCTCTCAAAACACAAATTGATTTACAACTTTGGCGACTATGATTCAAGTGGTTTGTCATAGCAATAGAAGGATTCATTATATGCAGAATATGCGTCTAGCGATGCATCATTCGCGTCAAAAATGCAATAATCTCAACGCCCATTTATATTTGTAACACAACAGGTCTGAGAGAATAATATATATTTGTACCTAGAAGACACTCGGCGGAGTACAGAATCTCGCTTAGAATGGCTCGTCGAGATTTAGAAAATTGTTAAATATATGCAGCCGCGCCTGCGCAACCCTTTGCAGTGGGGTTCCACTCTTGGTATAATTCGGTCAGAGTTTTTAAACAAGTCAGATCCCCCGCCTGCAGACATCTCTCAAAGCCCTCAACTCGATGTAAATCCAACGCCGGTCGTGAAGATGTCACATGCCGGTGAAATAAAGCACGATGCATCCTCGGCGACAGCTGATGACGTATTGAGTAGTGCAAAGAAATCTGAAATTTCCGAAAAGAAAGCCTCTCCTCCAAGGCAATCATTGAGTGCAACATCACCGCCCGCTCAAATGAAAGTAAAGCCAAATTACAGTTCTCGTGCGCAAATTCCAAACTCCGCATATGCCAACGTTCCTGTAGATTGTATAGCTCCCTCCCCCCCTTCTATTAAAGACTTGGAAACAAGGAACTCCTTTTCAAAACCATCAATTCAACCACAAACTGAGGCTCGCTACTCAAATGCAATCCCATTATACGCCGAGCGTAATGAGCCGTCGGCCTTTGGAATGTTTCACGAAAGTCAGATGGCTTCACACATCCCTGGAGATTACTATGCTTACTGTCATCGAGAAAGAGAGAGGGCTGCGTATGTTCTACAACTAGAGGCTGCACTAACAAGTCAACAATTTCAGCAAACACAAATGATGCATGCCCAGCAAGCAGCACATTTCCAGCAATCACATATTCAGCCATCAAATTTCCAGCCAGGATCCATTTCGGGGTATCAAACTGATTTTGAATCGTCTCAGCAGTATCAGCACTATAATCCCAACAGTCGACAACATGTAAGTATTGATGGTTTCGATGATATAAAGATACATCCTAGATCTATTCTTTGCAGATAATCATAAATAATACGACAGAAGTGCTTGCAGCAAGTAAAACTAGTATGTATACAAATGCGAAAAAAATTCACTCATTAATAGAATGGTGGCATAAGTGAGTCGATGTGATTTTAATTCAATTATCAGATTTCTTATAACTCGATCAGGTCAATGTCTTATTCTTGGTAGTACTCTACTTATATTACATATGTTAAGACGGAAGGCTCACCACATCTGGCGTACACAATACTTATCAGTAAGTTGTCAAAATTGAAATCCATATTTTAAGACTCGACAAAATATGAGTCTTTTATTACGAATATCAAAAATGGTTAATGATTCATTTGATTATGTAATAACAAAATCCGAACCCAGAAGAAGCTATTTAGATTCAATTTTTTATTTTCCAACAAACATTTTCATGGGGTAAATTTGTAACATAAAAAACTTAATCTTTTCTTTATTTTTTTCACTTTAAATATAATATTTAATTCTCATTTTCGATAAAAACGGTATTTTTTTTTTACATCTTTATTCTAAATCAAATAATATTTTCTTTTTTTTATTTTTTTAAAAAAAAATTTTACATGATGTATATTAAATTATAATTTCTTTTCATAGTCTTATTTTTTTAATCATATTTATTAGAAATATTTTTAATATTATTTAATTTCATTCAAAGATCTTATATACATTCCTTTTAGATTTGTAACAATTTCGACCTTTATGATATGATTATAAAAAAATTTCTTACTTGATCTATTAAAACATTTTCATCGTCAAAAATGACAATTAAATGTTTTGAAATATCCGGTATTAAATATTCTATAAAGGACTATTTTAATATATATATTATTTATTCTCACTATACAGAGCATGAAAAATTCTTCTCCTAAATTTGTTAATATTTCCGTTTCTTTTACTTGTCGGCTACATGAGCGTACTTTAATTAAATTATTTTCTATAACATAACGTTCCCAATGTCCCACACGTCGATTTTCTGTATCAAGTACTCCTATTCTAAGAGAAAAAAAATTTTTCTTTCTATATCACCTTTTGCCTGCTTCCCTCAAAGTATTTATTGCTAATAAAAAAGCTTCAGTAATCAATCTTAAAAGTATTAATTTAAAAAAAAAATATTTACTTTGAACAATATATAGAAAGATTACGAAATGCACAAAAACGTAATTCATTTAAAATAATATAAAAATTATTTGTCAAATTTACCTAAACAATTAATAAAAAAAAAAAATTAAATAAAAAAAAAAAAATAAAAAAAAAAAAAAAAATTATATAAAAAAAAATTATATAAAAAAAAATTAAATAAAAAAATTAAAAAAAAAAATTAAATAAATATTTACCAGAGCTATATGACGTGTCAATGGATTTGTTGGTACGAATGTTAAAATATTGGGTATGGAATTGGGTGACCAATTAAAATTAAACATATCTCTATTTAAAAATTAAAAAAAAAAATAATAAATCTTGCCTTTGAAAAAACTGTAAAATTTGATACAATCTTATATTTAACCATTCTTTTATATGTATATTGAAATAGTCTACTGCTAATGGTAAAAATTCAAATCTCATATCATTAAATGATTGTGCTGTTATTTCAACTTGTTGGAACAATGTCCCAATTCGAGATAGTTCGAATTGTCCTCCTGACCCAAATTCTTTAAAATATGCAACAGCTTCTTTAGAAGGAGTTTTAATTGAATATGATGAATTTACATTTGGGGATGATGAAGGAAGAAGAAGCAGTTGACGTAAACAAGATAAGAACCATTTTATCTAATAGAATTATAATTATCATATTATATCACCTGATTTGCAACCCAAATGAAAATCTCTTCCTCAACTTCAGAAAGACTTTTTTCTTCTTTTGTGTCATTATAAAACAAACTCAAATAAATACCCGCTATATCACAAACTTTATTTTTCAACAAAGCAACAGCGATAGTGGCACCTCTACAGTGTTACAAAAAAAAAATATGCATATAAACATACTGTATTGGGTCAGATTGAAATATCGCTTCAGCTTGAAGCTTCAATGCATCTACTTGTTTAGAGAAACAACTTAATGCTACTGCTTCAAATGACTCAAATGCATCAGGTATGAAAATTTGAAGTCGACGCAAAGCTCTGAATAATGTATATATATTATTTAATTTTCTCACACGACTGCAGACAGACAGGTTGAGAGCTCAAGATTAGTTTCAAGTTTCCTTAATAAGACTTGCCGCAATCGAACTGCCTGTCGTGTTACAATTTCTTCAAAAAATGCATTTAGCGTTTTCGAGCTTGACGTTGCACCATTACTGAAATGTCTGCCTAACTGAAGCAACATAAGAAAAACATTATATTTCACATTATAATATAAATCATTGACTTACATCCCGTGCGCAAACAAGCAGAGAGTGAGCTTCATCAAATAGCTCATTACGAATGCAAGCATCAAGAAGCAGCTCGAGAGTTGAAATCTAAGGACTGTAATCGAAGGATCATTACTTGCGCAAGTTCTTCTCTATAATGATGAAGCTTCCCGACTTGTGCACGAAAAGTCAATGACTGATTTGCACTATCACGGACTTCCTAAAAGACTAATTGTAAATGTTGACTATAATTACCCCTGATTTTTCCCTTAGAGAGTCAAATGAATTTGCCAATGATTTTAGCTCATTATTAAATTTCTCAGTCTATGGATTGTCACAATAAGATAAACGTACTTTACGAGATATGTTCTCTGCTATTGCTGCACTTTTCATAAATATCTTGTAGTCTTTTAAAGCGAGCGACTCAATCTCTTTGTTGAGCCTTGATTCTTCATTTAACAGAAGCCCCTTGACAGAAAATCATTATCAAATAGATGATTTATTTTTCTTAAGAGATCTCTCACAGGTTCTTTACACAATACTTCGTATGGTGAACTTGTCAATTGACCAAAATAAGCTATAGCAGTCAGTGAAGTATGCTTATTGGTTAACCCTCGACCTGGACCACTTGATGATGTTGAAGGCCTATTCAAAAGAGAAACATCTCCGAGATACGACCCTATCGATGTTACTAGATCTTCAGTTGATACCATCACTTGAGGGCGATCGGACCAGGACTGCTGGTCAAATCAAGTCCCGTCCTAATGGCCGGCTATTTCGGGGTACCGCCGCCAGCGGACCCCATACTTAGGGAAGCTATTGAGCGAGCCGCTTGTCAAGCAACGACCGATCCTACCTTCGAGAGTTCAATGAAAACAAGTCCGTTAAGTGTTCAATCATCATTTCGATTTATGTTGGATCCCTCAATTGATGGCTTCACATATTACCAGTTTTGTTTAAAGATGTGCCGGGCACATCAGCAAGCTCTGTTGTGTCCAGCTCCTCCCCCTCCGCCTACTGCAGCTAGACCTGGTGCACAATACGAAGTTATAAACTCGGACCAAGACCTAACGGGTGGCGGTTATGATATCGGTAGTTTAGTGCTACAATATCAGGAGCCGGATATGAATCCCTTGCCTGAAACTACTCTCTCGAGTAATTTACAGAACTTCGACCGTAGGAAGACTTATGTTTGCAACATCACGGTTTACTTATGCAGAACTATTGTCACAAGCACTACCTTCCGCTGAGCTTACATTGCAGCAAGTAACTCCAACTGCTGAAGTTACCCTGCTGGATCCATACTTAAATGCTGTCAAAGAAGTTGTGTTGAATGATGTGCTTAATTCTTGTGTACCATCAAGAACAGCCGCGATAATTTTACGCAATAAGACAGCAGCAAATCAAGTCAGTTTCTGCTTCTTTCGCCTAGAGATCCTCATATCAAGCGTTTAGCACTTGTCCAACTTCAAATTATTCATCAACCGTTCAATTTTAGAAATATTTTGGGCGATTCACGATCTGTTTGGCGTCAATTTTACTCATGCAATCATCACAAGCGTGGCGATCAGAACTTTCGCCGTTTCTGGTTTGGATCCTCCGTCTGGCATATGTCGCAGCAACGACATCAAAAGACAAGGTATCATTGGACACGAAAGGGAATGACTTTTTCTCAGGACATCACAATGTTGTCGTTATCCTATTGTCAAAATGTTGGATTGGTGGATGCTGATGAAGCGTGCGAGATGGCAGCTTTGATATCCTGTCCCTACATTCCACATGTGTCCTCAGTATATAATGTTTTCCCTACTGCTGAGCCAACTCGTCAACGGAGGTGCGTCATTCATATTCTTGTGCAATCATCTTTCTTTGAAACAGGTCTCGCTTTGATATGACCACAGCCCCGAATGACCCAAAGCGACAGCGCAGCGATGATACAAAAAGCACGATCTCTACACAGTCTCTTCAGCCCGTAAGATCAATAACTGTAATGTTTGCGTTTTAAGAATTTTTTTTTCTTGCACGAAAAAAAAAATTTCTTTATATGTGAGTCCTTCAGATTGCAATAAGCGGTATGCCTTTCCATCTTCCGCCTTCCCCAACACCATTCCCAAGTCCCGCTCAAGGTTGGCCTTTAACTCCCGTCACACAACCCGATGCGGATTTGATTCCTGTTGGCCTCTTTGCAACAGTATTAAAGCAAGTAGCAGCAAGGGTGTGTTACAGAATCATTTACTGATTAGCATTTTGATTTCCGTCTTACAACAGACTCGCAATTTGCATGCACCTTTTGTCCCATATCGCTCCGTAGATCCACAGCTTATTCCCGCAACATTTCCATGTTAGTTTATGAAAATATTCACTCAAAATCAGCGGAACCCTCTCCGCATCTTATTGAACGTTTAGCTCAACTTGAAGAAGATATAGAACATCAACTACGTTGTCTTGATACAGATAGAAGGTACGCGTTTGACCGATTTCTTCTTAGTAATTAATGAATGCATTTTAGAATTGCAAGACGTCCAATACGCATAGCTCCGCAGTTCACTGAAGTTATCGGGCATACAGCCGCTGATCGTTGGGAGAAACCACTTGCATGGGCACAAGCGGAAATGGGTGTCGCAGATGATGGATCATCATTAGGCAAGCAAAATAAAAGCTGTACACGTATGGTAAATTCATTTATAGGCGGAGCTACTGAAACACGACTAGGATTAGGAGCTGCATCATCATCAAAAGTAACAGTCTCAGCTGCGGACAATGTAAGTATAATAATAAAATACTTATTCTTTTTGATATTTCTATTTTCCCAATTTTTTCCATACAGTTATTCAATGATTATCGAAGACAAAGAGCTCAAAAATATCATCAAACAATTGCATTAGCGTGAGTTCTTGAATTAGAAAATTATATTGAGCAGACATTCAGAAAGAGCAAATGATGAAATTAGTGGAGAATCTCGTTTATGTTATATTTGTCAAAAGGTAATTCAATAAAAAAATTTAAATATTCATTTAGCCGGGACATTTGGCAAGAGAATGCAAATTTGGTTTAACTTAATACTCAAGCATTTTTTTTTTTTTTTTTTTTCAAAAATTCATTAAAAAAAATTTAAAAATAATTAGTACATAAAATCAAATAATTTATGCACAAAAATTAAAAACACTTGAATATTTTAAAAATAAATCATCTATTCTAAAGATATTTTAAAAAAAAATTGATATATATTTTAAAATTTTTTTTTCAAATAAAAATTGTATTTTATGATTTAATTAAAAACTTTAGTGTTTAAAATAATTTTTAAAAATATATAAATTTGGCCTATAAGATAATGAACCACAGAATTACTGGTACTGTTAAAAATCTATTGAGTACTAAAAGTTTTTCAAATAACAGACGGAATATAATGACAGTTGATTTACCAATTTGGAATTTAAAAAAACATTTTGGTTGGGATAACTATAAATCACCTGAAATACAAAAAGAAATTGATTCCTTAAGAATATCTTGTAATAATTTTTGTTTAAATTATAATGGTCATCTTAATAATAAATTAGAAAAATCTATTTATGATTTTGAAAATATTATTAATAAAAAAGAAAAAATATTAAGCTATTTATTACTTTTACATCGTACCAATCAAGCTGATGGAGAATTAGCAAAAATCAAAAGTGAAATTGAAGCAACAATATCACAGTATGTTTTTTTGAAATTTTTTTTTTTAAAATTTTTTTTTGAAAAATGATATTTTTTTTAGAATAGAAGCTGATAATCTTATATTTTATAATATTGAAATGGCATCATTATCTGATGATATAATTGAATCACAAATGACTGAGTCATTAAATTTTTACAAATCATTTATAAGAAATATTCGTCGTAATAAAATTCATTTATTATCACAAGAAGTTGAAAGAGCTTTGTCAATTCGAAAACCTTGGCTTTCATCAGACCCAATAAACTCATATTATGAGAAACGTTTAAGTTTAGCTACATTTTTATATGATGGAAAATCATGTAGTATGGAAGAAGTAAAAGATTTTTTAATTTATATATATATTAGGTTCTAAGTAAATTAACAAACCCTTCGCAAGAAATTCGGAGAGCTGCTTTGAAATGTATTCATGAGTATGATGTCTAATAAAATCTTTAAAAATCAGTGGTTTGATTGATCATCGGATTCCATTTTTTTCTGCTCTATCTTTAAATGTATCTGCGGGAGAATGGCATATTGAATCAATCGAAAGAAAGTATACGGTATGAAAAAAAAAATATTTTTTTTCCAAAAGGGGGGCCCTCGAGCTAAACGTAATTTCTACAATGTCATACCTGATAAAGTTATTGAAGCTGCTTTAAATGCTGTTAAAACAAAAGGAGTTGATTTAGCAAAAAGATATTACATTATGAAAAAAAAAGTTTTATCTCGAACACAAGGATTAAAAGTAAGAAGAATAATTTAATTTTTTAAAAAAAGGTATTCACATGGGCTGATCGTAATGCACCATTACCTTTAAAAACTGGAGAGAAAAAATATACGTGGGATGAAGCAGTTGAAATTGTTGGAAAAGGCTATAAAAGCTTTTCAAATACTTTTTATGAATTATTTATGCGACAAGTTAATGAAGAAAGAATTCATGCTCCTCCTCAATCTGATAAAGTTGGTGGTGCTTTTTGTTCAGGAAATATACCTTCCATAGGACCAGTACAATTACTGAATTTTGTTGTAAGTAAACTCTCACTCTCACTCTCTCTCACTCTCTCTCACTCTCTCTCACTCTCTCTCTCTCTCACTCTCACTCACTCTCACTCTTTCTCTCTCACTCTCTCTCACTCTCTCTCACTCACTCTCTCTCTCACTCTCTCTCACTCTCTCTCACTCTCTCTCACTCTCTCTCACTCTCTCTCACTCTCTCTCACTCTCTCTCACTCTCTCTCACTCTCACTCACTCTCTCTC
>JAPYZD010000446.1:0-36780 GCA_030522725.1 Ichneumoninae sp. B BG-2022a
TGTGAGGGCAAAACTCAATTTTCCAATAATTTCTGGATGCCCCATTTTGTCCCAACGATACATCCGGATTTTTAAACCCATTTTGACCCACGCACCACCATTGCCACCATCTCAAAGTTATTGGAGAATTGCGTTTTGTCTCATTATCCCGTTTTGCCCCCGTATGCCATTTTGCCCCGCTCTCCCCTACCGAAGGATGGGCAAAGGTGTTCATCGATCTTAAAAAAATGGTACCAGCGGTCCCAACTTAACGCGATCCCTCCACTTTTCGGCATTCGCACTCACGCGAAGGAAGGGAGCGTATCGTATGTATCCTGCCGTACGCTGTAACGCATCGCATCCAGGATAGCAGATCATAAATCACGATAAAGGACGCAAGCAGCAGTGGCTGTTGGGCGCGTACAGATCGCGCGCCCCGTGAGCCGGGGGAAGGATCGCTCGCGAGTGAGAACGGCACGCGGTGAACATTAGCATAAGTGTGCCCAGGGTCCAGCAACAGCAGCCGCAGCACATCCAGCTATATAGCTGCGCCATACATACCCGTGTTCCCCGCTATACTTCGCTTTACCGCAACGCGATACATCTCCGTTCGACGTTCCTATACGTGCTTAGGCCACACCGCGATATCATACGGTGCGCAGCGGCCGCAACAGCATCAGCACTCTCTCTCCGCTTCCGCAAAGGAGAGATATCGGGAGAGAGCGTGAGTCGCGTCGAATTAGAGAAAATTACAGAACACCTCGTAAATACATCGTCGGCTAAGTGGTTGATTGGAGATCGTAGAGCGGCCGTGCGACTACCGCTAAATTATATCCCAACGTGCGCGCGCGCGAGCGCGATCGAACCGCGGTTTTATCTCCGCGATCGCGATCGCTCTTGTAAATTAAGGCAACGATAGCTCTCCTCTCCGTTGCGGGTATATCTCGCTGTTTCACTCGCCCTCGCGCTTTCTTTCGATCTTCCCCTCGCAGCAGACGACGCGCGCGCGCGAGCGATCATACCGGAAGTCGTGTGGGCTCTTCTCATTCCGTAATACTGCCTCGTCTCCTGTCAGCGCTCGGTTCAATCCGAGCGGTTGACGCTTGGAGTCGAAGACAGACTTTTTTTTTCCCCCCCCCCCCCCCCCGGCAATTATTTGCACAAGATTGCAGATCAATCGGGGTTCTGTGAAATGATTTATCTTTCCGAAGTGGAAATTGGTTCGCAGCGATAGACATGCAAAATTATAGTTTTGCAACAGTAGTGGTTAATAATAATAGTTGCAGCTATAGTAATAGCTTGTAATAATAGTAGCGGCAGAGGTAACAGTTTTGTAATTGTAGTTCCATTACAGAAACATGCGCATAATCATCGTCTTATTTTATCAATATTTATCAATAAGTACGCTGAAAATGAAATCGACATAAAAATATTAAGATAAACTCACTGCGCACCATCGACGCAACTGAAGACAGTGACGAGTCCAACTCATCTGCCACTTCAATCTTGTGTCGAGACACACAAGATTGATAGTGCGTAATGCTAATTCATTAGAATACAATATTGTTTGAATGAGAAGCTGGTTTTCTTTATTTAATTTTTTTTTATCGCGAGATAATTATTCGCGACGATGATAATTATATGCGCATAATCATCGTCTTATTTTATCAATATTTATCAAGAAGTACCTCGAAAATAAAATCGACATAAAAATATTAATACAATCTTAGTGCGCACATTCGACGCAACTGAAGGTCGCGATGAGTCCAGAACATCCGCGAGTTCAATTTTTTGTCGTCACACACAAGATTGATAGTGCGTAATGTTAATTCATTAGAATACAATATTGTTGGAATGAAAAGCTGATTTTTTTATTGACCTTTTGTTTATTTCGAGATGATTATTCGCGACGATGATTATTAGGTGTGGATAATCATCGTCTTATTTTATCAATATTTATCAATAAGTACCTCAAATATAAAATCGACATAAAAATATTAATATAAACTTAGTGGGCACCATCGACTCGGTCGAAGATAGCGAAGAGTCCAGATCATCCGCGAATTCAATCTTTTGTCGTCGCACACAAGATTGATAGTGCGTAATGCTAATTCATTAGAATACAATATTGTTTGAATGACGAAGCTGATTTTTTTGTTATCAAATTTTTTTATTGCCAGATGATTATTCGCGCGAGAGAGACGGGACCGCGATGGTGTGGCGGGCCGATCGAAGCCCGTCGACCGATGCACCAGCCGGGATATGTATGCATCTCCGGCACCGCGGGCTCGAACCCTTTTGTTCCCCCTCACCTCCCCCTCCTCCCCTTACCGCCGCACCGTCCGGACGCGCGGGTTCCGGAGGCTGCATCAAATCGTTCGGTAACTTTAACAAGAATTTCGCGAGAGCGAGAGTGTGAGAGAAAGGTGAAGAAGGAAAAAGAGGATCGTTTCGGGGCCCGCGCGAATCCGCAGGAGGAAGTAAGATGAAAAATTGTTTCCTCCCTTCTTTACTCCTCATCGCCGAAGAAGTTCGAGACAACCCTCTCTCTTCTAACCCATCATTATCGACAATTTATCAATAGCCAATAATATTATATTAAAACGCCGCTCACCATATACGGACTCTCTGGCTCATCGGCGCCGGGCCTACTGGCTCGCACAGCTTCCCTCCGACGCTGGGAGATCCGAGAGAGCGAAATATTTTTCGCGCCCCCCCCCCTTCCCCCATTTTGCCGATGCATGCCTCTCCTCGATATATATGCAGTTGGTGCACCGATCTGCACTTCGCGCCTACGGGCACTCCGATGCACACTCTTGGTCCTATCTCGCTCCTCTCCTCTTCTTCTTTCTCCTATGTCAATGCGATATTTATGTTGGCTCGATCATAATGTTTATGTTGCACCCCGACGGGAAGCGCGAACAGAGAACGAGAAAAAAAAAGATATCTCGGGCTCTTCTAATCAGATAGAGAGTGTGGGAGGGCGCCAGATATCGAGCGTGCTGGGTCACGGTCTTGTTAAGCGAGAAGCTTGAGTCAAGAGCGGATTTTTAATAATTCGTTTTTTCTTTCTTTTTAAGCTCGTCTTGAGGTTTCATGATAACTGTACGTTGTTAGGAAAATAGTTTATAAACAGGAGTGGAGGAAAATCGTACTACGATTATAGTGTGCTCAAAGGGTAAAAGAGCTGCGCTGAGAAAAAATGTAGTCATTTCTATAGTGAAATTATAGTCATTTCCTACTGTGCGGAATAATTTCCCAAGGGAAAGTCTGTGCATATAGTTTCTGTTGTAAGATATTTGATTGTTTAAACTGTTGTTATATTTTCCACTGTTATTTGTTACTATTGTTCTAACTATAAAATACCGAGGTTCATCCAGGAGACTATATTTTATAGTGGAAAGTAACTTTGATCACACGGTCTATGTAATTTTTTCTCAGTGTTCTTGCGTCTGGAGATTCACATTATGTGCAATTTTAATGCTTCACTGCGCGGAAACAAACTATCCGAAGAAGATGAAAACACACCCAGAAAAATAATTTATTTGACGGCCACCGTTTATTCGGTTTAAGTAAAATATTAATTTAATTTAAATAAATATGTATTTAATTAAAATAAATATTTTACTTGAACCAAATAAACGATGGCCGTCTCATACATTTTTTTCTGCATGCACACTCTTCGACTATGCTTCTTTGAGCTGATCAAATCACCATTAAAAAAATTGGGTTGGATATATTTTTCATGCGATGTTTTATGCTTATTTTGGTGGTCGCACGTATCGAGGCTTAAAAAAAATTATTTCAATGAACTATCCGGCAAAGTGGGCTTCTTTGGGCGGCATAATTTGTATAAACGTGGAAAATGCAATGCACTTTATTCGAGATATTTTCCAGGAAAATGAGAAGATCGGACGTAAGACGAAGTCTTGAACGGAGTTTCCGTGCCGTAACCCGGATATGGAATATAGTATAAGAATCCCCCCTCTCCACCACCCCCCCCCCCCTCTCCACCACGGATGACGCAGAAATGAGTTGGTTAACTCTCGTCGGCACGCCTCGGCGCTATTTCCCTTCCATTACGATATTTACCGTAGCTTTTAAAACGACTTGGAGCGACGTAAAGTCTCCGGGAATCTCAGTGCCACGACGATACCGTTGCTAATATACCATAACCCCTTGAACGTGATTTTTTTCTTCTATTTTTCTCTGCTACATTCGCAGCCTTTTAAGAAGATCGCCCCATGCGAACGATGCACTTTCCGCAACGGGGTTCTTTAATCCCCCTCAATGTTTACTCTCGCTCCGCTCTCTTTTACCCGCAATTTCCTCAAACCACAACGTCGCCGTTCAGGCTTATATTCTTTCCGTCGTTGAATTTTTCGCGCTTATCCGGCCCGAGTATTTTTTTTTTATTTTGCGCCAACAGCATACAACGCGAGAGCCAGGCTCTTATCGATCATTCTCGTAAACGGAAGCGATTTGCATAACGAATTATTACTTTGTGAAGTATAATTCGTATACTTTTCGTGCTTCGGAGATTTTTTTTTATCGTCTAATGAGATTTTTCGTTGGATTAGATTAGATTTCATTTCTCGCAAAGCCTTGACGTACGTTCGCATCACCGAATTTAAACCGCATTTGCCACATCTAATAAAGTCAAAATTGTACAATTAAGAATGATTACATGTACAATAAAAACGATGGAAACTTGCAACCAATAAATGTTTGTTAAATGCTCGAATATTTTTTACCGTCTATGCACGTTTTTGTTTCTAACTTCCTTTTTTCTCATTTATCGATTATCTCCAGGGATGAGTGCAAAAGTCGTCGTCGCTATCGCCCGAACGAGCTCCCCAAACCTTTAAAAAATTGTAAAATTAAGAAAAAAAGTTATGGACACTTGTGAATAATAAATATTTGTTAAATGTACAAATATTTTTTTTACCGTCTATGTACGCTATTGTTACCAATTGTTTTTTTCTCTCCTTCGATTAACTCGCGGGTTGAGTGCAAAAGTCGTCGTCACTATTGTCAACACTCTCAAAATTAAAAAAAAGGTTTAGATTGTAGAATAAAAAAAATAAATTGTGAACACTTGTGAACATTAAATTTGTTTCATACACGAATATTCTTTTACCGTTTATGCACGTTTTTGTCATCAACTTTTTTTTTTCTCCTTCGTCGATTAACTCGAGGGGCGAGTGCAAAAGTCGTCAGTATTGACACTCGTCGCTCGAGCGCGCGCTCCAAAACTGTGGCTGAGTATATGTATATGCATGGTCGTTGCATAGTGCATTACCTTGGTTGAACGCGTGCAATTTGCCCCTCGCGCAACCTCGTTCGAGTTCATCGTTAAAATACGAGCTCGCCAACTCTCCACGGCGAGAAGAGTTATCCTGCTAAGTTTAAGCGCGCGGCTAATTTCCATACGGCGCCGTGTTGTTTCATCGCGGACGCGATCCACGGACGTCCCAATGCGTGAAATAGATATAAGCGATGATAGAAGCTTTTACGGGCAACCGAGGAATAATGGAAACCAAACAATGCGTCGGGTAATTATGTAATTCATATTTAAATTGCGGCTCGAGCCTCGGAACTCGGCTGCGTACGCTGTAGAATGCACCTAGCAGGGCAGGATAGCTGGGTAAGAATTACCATGGGTATAAACTCCTGCTGACGATGCTTTCGCTTTGTACGGGCACTTGGCCCGGCGCTCGCATAGTTTGCATAGCTCGACGACCCGAGTTTTCAAGCGGTCTTACCGAGGCCTCGAGAAGCCTCTAATTGCACCGGAAATACTATAACGCGCCAGAATTTAATATCCCGTGAAGGTAACGGGTTCGAGGAGGTCGACAGACAAACATGACCAGCAATCGGGCACCACATCGTCTCGGGAGTAACCAGTTATTCTTAAAAATCAAATATAACTGTCGCAAATTCCGTCATTCGTCATCTTCGTGTTTATTTTACATTCCATCAAAAAATCGTCATAAAGAAATTTATTGCCAATGCTATTCATTTATGCAGTTAAGATCTTATACTGGTTTTATGCCTAATTTAGTTATTTATCTATGTGGTACATAGACGGGCGATGACCATTTACAGACCAACCGGGGATCTCCAGCGGTCAATAACCCTTTAACCTTTTGCAAATGAAACTTAGGATAAAAATAAAAAATGGACACTTATTACAAAGGTAAAAAAATGCAGCTTAGGAATTTGGGAATAAATAAAAGCGGGTCATATAATAATAATATTGATAGTAGGCTATGGGCGAACTACGCAGACGGTATGTGTATAATGACGATACACCTTGGCAAAGGGTCATAGACGTTTCCTTCAGCCCGGTTCATCCTCGTGTTTAATGAAGAAGACGCATTTATCTAAAAGGGAAAAAAACCGACCTCGCAACCAGATGATATCTATTCCAAGTATCCATACATATGGCAAGTGACGGCATTTTGAGGAGTAAATTAACTCGATTAGCAAAAAAAACAGCACATTTTTTCACAAACGAGTAATATCAAAATATCCTTAAAAATCCTACCGTCTGCGCAGCAAAAATAAAAAATATTTAAAAAATACGATTATAAGTAAAAAAAATTCAGTTTTAGTAAAAACCGTGCTTCCCTAAAAACTAAGTATTTCTTTTGCTCTGTCGGTGAAATAGAGAAATTTCGACTTTATTGTTGCACACTCATTACCGATTTGGGGTTGAGTGGTGGAAGGATCGTTTCGTTGTTCGTCGTGTTCGTGTCTCGAGGAAGTATATACAGTGGAATATAAATAAGATGGTGGCGTTTCGGTGTTCTACGCCGAACGAGTGCGGTTTCGTGCCGGCGGGTGAAGTGCAGTACAGAGAGAGAGGGAGAGGAGAGGGAGAGGGAAAGCGGCCTAAGTCGAAGAGGGGTGGAGGCGCGAGGAGTGAACAAACCCCCATTGCGGCGCGTCGGGGGTAAGTTATGACTTAACGAGGGGTTGGCGTGAGCACCGCACGTTGCGAGGAAGGAGGACTTGCCGGACGAGCGAGCGGAGAGACCAGAGTGTTCGAAGCTCACCGAGTTCGCTTTAAACGGGTTGCTCTGATTCTCGAACTCGCGAGCGGCTCACACTTATAATATACTCTCCGCGGCGGCCGCGAGCTACGTGTTTAATCGGGGGCAAACCAAACCCCAAACCCCACACCCCACCCCGTTTGTTGCCGGACTTTCCTGTACACGTCCCGAGGATTCGTGCTGCCACGAGCAGGAAAACCTCGAGGGTAATTCGAGGGGGTCCTTAATAAATTTAACTTCATTAAAAGAAATAAAGCGGAAAAGAATGCCACCCAGCTCACGCGCGCATGGCGAGGACTCTGAGAGCGATTGAAAAAATAAAGAAAAAATATTTCTCAAATTTCGGTCGAGTTTCCATTGTTTGTTTTTTATTTTCCCGATTACTCTTTTTTCACCCTAGCAACCTTCGTTAGGGTGGACTTTAAATTTACTCGAGGCCAGGCTGAACGACGCACCCAAAAAATAATTTATTTGACGGCAACCGGTAATTGGTTTGAGTAAAATATTTATTTCATTTAAGTAACTGTTTACTAACTTAAATAAATATTTATTTAAATCAAATAAATATTTATTTAAATCAAATAAATATTTATTTAAATCAAATAAATATTTAACTTAAACCAAATAAATGGTGGCCGGCAAATAATTATTTTTCTGGTTGCGAGTTGCCTTGTTGTTCGCTGGACGCTGGTTGTTCTCTGGCGACGTTCTCTCCGATTCTTCACGGTCGTGAAAACCCGCGGGGAGACTCTCGCGTGAAGGACAATTAGAGGGAAGAGAAAATACGCAAGAGGAAAATAAAAGGGCCCGCCATCAGAGAAACAATAGGGTGGACATTGAGCCGCGTAGCGCGGCGCGGTCTGGTCGTTGTAAAAACAGCCCTCGAAGTTGATGGTTGCCCGGTTGGCGTCGGTGACTTTGTACAAACTTAACAGCGATCGGCGGGAAGCGCGGAAGGAGCCATGCGAGACCGGAAAGCTTGTCCAAGGGAACATCGGACTGACATCGGGAAGAAACGACTTCCAGCAAGGTGCACAGCCTTTGTCTTCGGGTTACGGAGTCAAGGGTGCAATAAAGCAGGGGCAAAAAAAAGAGGCGCTGTGGTACATGAAAAAAGGGAACTTCTCGGATTCTTCGCTGGTTTAGGTTCAGACCTTAAATCAAGCGTCGGAGCGGAACCGCAGTGCCCATTGTCGGAGACGTTTTTCGCCGGGATTCTTGCTGAACACCTCAGATTCCTTCAGCTTTCACGCTTACCCGGTATTGTTTCTTCACACCCCTTTAAAAAAACGCTTGAGTCTCGCTTTTGCGGGTCTAGCGCCATGCGTCGGCTTAGGACAACGAGACTGCTTGTTGCCTGTCCTGACTTTTTTTTTCAAAATTTCAGGGTACTTGAGATACTTGAGGCACTTTCAAATATAGAAGCTTGAGGCAAGGAATTGAATTGACCTGGGATATTGGTATTTTTTTATAGGTTTGCGGGGGCGATTGCTCGATGTGTGCCAAAGAAAAAATTGATTTGTTGCAGAATAATAGAAATCAAAATTATTATGTTTAGTAACGAAACTCATGGAAAGTAACGTCGATATCCACCAAAATCGTTTTAGGGTCTCGATGTTCGATAAAATTTCATATTCCCAATTGTCAAGAAAATCAATGTTATGGATACCAATTTATGGACATAATTAAACCTGGGATGAACGAAGCAATTATCGAAATTCACCCGATTTTCTTGGCACCAAAAATTGGCATGTAAAGTCTGTTTCGAAGGAAGAAGATGAACACCGTTTAGTGAACAATACTATAGTTTGGACTGTGCATTGCAAAACGCAACGAGTTATCTCTCAATACCTAACAAGAATCACAGAAAAACAATTTATAACATTAAATAACAAAATTCATAAAAAATAACGTCGATCTTCCCTAAAATTATTTTAGGCTCACGAAGCTCGATAAAATTTCATTTTTCCAACTGTCAAGAAAATCATCGTCATGGATATAAAGTTATGGAAATAATTAAAGCCGGGATGAACGAAGCAATTTGTTTCAGAGGAAGAAGATGGAAGCGCGGAAATTGCCACGACCGGCCACCGAACAATAGTACAGTTCGGTCTGTACGTTGCCGGTGGAGTTTTTCTCGATAAAAACGCAGAACGCAACATCGCGACCATCGCGTTCCGTCGACCGATCAAAAGATATAATCCTTCTCCCATGCTAATGAACGCCTCCTCCGCGTTTCGTTCGTTCGAGCGTTCGATATCCCCGAGGTCGCGCGCCCGAGCGAGAGAGCTTCTTTATCTAAACGCGAATAATTATCTCCTACGTGGTGTCCGTCAGGTGAAATGCGATCGTACGTGGCAGATAAAACGGCCTCTGCGCTAGTATATGAATAGCCTTACCCACCTTCCGTATTTTCTTTAACGAGGTGACTATAGCATAGAACCGTGATGGACGCAAAGGTCAGAGGGCCATTATCCATCGCGGTCTTCGTTTTCTATTAAAAATAATTGTTTACAGTTTTCCCGTTGAATTACAAGCCGTAAAAGCCATTTTTTAACGACGCAACTGACAATCATAAAAAAATATAATTCCTCACCCGTTTAATATTTTTTATAGTCGTGCAAACTTCAAACAACCGGTGTAGAAAATTGCAAAAAAATTCATTTAACACGCTGTGAATGATGTAAAAATTTGGCAATATTTTATTGAGCAGTCCGCAAGATATCTTTAACGAGGAACTGAGTAATGCTGTGTGTGAAATTGTTGATAAAACGATTAATGATAGTTCATGATTTTTTTTATCCTCGTCAAACGGCAAACACTGACTAATTCAGTCGAGGATTTGATCCATGCGCTTTTGCTGTTAGCCTGATGCCCGCGCAGCGCGAAGGAGATTGCTCCATATAATGAATAATTTAGGTTGCGAACGATCGAGGGCCGCGTCGAGGGCAGGCTGACCAGCCGGTGCACGCCATCGGCCGTGCGGTCAAGCAAAAACTAATGCCTGCTCAGATAAATGACCGATAAACCAGGCAGATTACGATCTAGATATAACTGCTCGCGAGCGGCGTGTGCACGCCTCGCGCGCGCGCGCCTAACGGGCTAACAGTCGCAACAGAAGCAGAAGCACAAGCTTAGACCTCACGCGATCCGCTTAGTCGTTAATACGATTTATCTGCGTTATCTGGAGCAACTAGAGATAGCCGGTAGATCCGCTCGACAGCGATATAATATGTACTATACGAAACGATAATGATCTACCCCGAACACTTCTTTTCGAGACTAATCTGCACCTTTTAAACCCTTCGCCTCGAAATTTATGTACGTGGACGAGAAAAAAAAATTGGCTCGTCCCATTAACTTCTGCACGATATTAAGAGAGCGAAAATGCAATGCAATTATTTTCTGATATTCAACGTAATTTCAGTTAGTTTAATGGGTAGATATTTTTGAAATTCATTGGAAAGGGGTTGTGCGACTGCACGATGTACTACACGAAGCGATAATGATCTACCAACCGCGAACACTTCTTTTCGAGACGAATCTCCACCTTTTAAACCCCTCGCCACGAAATTTATGTATGGGACGAAAAAAATATTAGCTCATCCCATTAACTTCTGCACGATATTAAGAGAGCGAAAATGCAATGCAATTATTTTCTGATTTTCAACGTAATTTCAGTTAGTTTAATGGCTAAATATTTTTGAACTTCATTGGGAAAGGGTAATGCGACTAAATGATGTACTACACAAAGCGATAATGATCTACCAAGCCGGAACACTTCTTGCCGAGATTAAGCTTCACATTTTAAGCCCTTCGCTTCAAAATTTTTGTATGGACGCGAATAAAAAAATTAGCTCGACCCATTAACCTTTGCGCGATATTAAGAGAGGGAAAATGCAATGCAATTATTTTCCGATTGTCATCGTAATTTCAGTTACTTTAATGGATCAATAGTTTTCAGGTCCATTGGAAAAGGGGAATGCTTTTATAGTGAATATGTAATTTATAGTGAACTTACCATTTTGTTCCAATACGTTTTGTTCGTATGAATTGAGAATACACATTTCTTATTGAATATCATTTTTTTAATTCGGTCTGAACGGTCTGAACCGATTTTGTTGAATATCATAAATCTCATTATCTGCTCATGGTGGAGCGATGATGGGCAAAACTATTTTCGCTAATTTTTTTGCGGGACATAGAAAAATCCGTATTAATTCGAATGTGGAACAAAAAATTACACATATCGCAAACCAGACATTCGGGTAAAAGACTTAATCGATCGTTCATCCGTGTAAAAGCCGCATTGCGCGTAAACGTCAAACACAAAGTCGGAAACCTTTTTTCAAAAGCGGGTCCCCTGTTTCGTCTGCCTGGCTCGTTAAAAATAAAAAAAATAAAAATAAAATAAAAACCCCACTTCCGATAACGTCAGTAACAGAGGGCACGTGACGCGCGCCCGCTCGCTTTGGAGATTTCATCGGGAAAGTTCGAAAGCTATCGAGAGTCCGCTCTCCGTTATACAATACACATCCAGCGCACAGAACTGCCGAATGCTTTTTGCGAACGTATTGTTACGATCAATTATTTCCCAGTACCGTTTTAACAATCAGACAAAGTGGGGGTAAAACGGTCAATCTTGCCAATTCGTTTTTTCGGAACATGACAGAGACAAGTCGCGGTTCAAACGAAGATCCATTTTGCCCCGCCCTCCCCTACGGAAATTAATCATGCGGACACCGCTATAATTGCGAAGAAAGCTTTTTGGGAACATATTGTTACGATCAATTATTTCCCCGCACTGTTTTAACAATCAGACAAAGTGGGGGTAAAACGATCAATCTTGCTAATTTTTTTTTTCGGGACATGAAAGAGACGAGTCGCGGTTCCAACGAAGGTCCATTTTGCCCCGCTCTCCCGCACGGAAATTAATCGTTCAGATTCCGCTATAACTGCGAAGAACGCCGAAGAGATGGAAATTCGCCGGGTCCAGTCGAATGGAAGAGACTTCCGATAGCGCTTCATTTCGCATGATCTAACACACATACAAAATTTTCCCTCAGCATCCTCCTCCGCGTTTTCCCCGTTGGAACGATGCCGGAGATCGCTGTGCAGCCCTCGTTCCTGTCGTTCCTCGCGGTAATGGATACTCGAAAGATTACTCGACGTTTCTCGTCGAAGTCGTCTCCTCTGTTAATTGACAAGGCCGCGAGAAAGCGAGGAGCCGTGTCTGCAGGTCTGCACGTCGGGAGGACGCCCGTCGTCTCTTTTCAGACGCGACGGTCCCGCGGCGGTTTCCTGTTCGCTCGTTTCGGGCTTTCGGCTAGAAGGGACACCGAGAACGAGGCAGGAGGAGATGCCGAACGGCGACAGCAAAACCCCGCTGGCAACGAGAAACCGACGGGACGTGTGCCGCCCTCAAAAGTATCTCGAATCTCGGCTCTCATCCCCGCCGGTCTCGCGGTTTACGCTTCGGTGTCGCGGAGGGCGAAATTCCCGTTTCACCGAACGAAATTCCATTAATTCAGCCGGAAGACGAGGAAATACCGCCGTGCGCCTGCGCGACTCGACTCTACGGTGCGAAAGACGGCAAATCGAAATCGGTCGATGATTTCCTACATTAAACGAGCTCTTTTGTCGAAGGGTGAGAGCGCGGCAAGAAAATCGAGTGTGAGACAATAGAGACGGGCCCGGGTGCAGATTGATTGGTGAGATGTCGAGGGGAGTGGAAAACACTGCGGTCAAAGTCGGTGAATGAGAATTGCCGAAATCCCAAAAATGTTCAATGCTCTGGTAGAAATTTTGAGATTCCCTAAAACGGTGTTTTTATCATTTAAATATTTATATATATAAAAAATAAAATAAAACCCCAATGTAATCAATCTATGTGTTTCAACTAATATTTCCCATATTGTAAGTCTAAATTTGCTAATTTTTGGAAAACTGCCAAATTCATTGGTGCAGTCTGTCCCGGCACTGTTTGAAGATTAAAAAAAGGATCGTCCATTTTATGCTAATTTTTTCCATCGCTCCTAATATCCCATCGGGCCGATCTTTCGAATCAATGTAATTTCGATGGTTAAAAAAAAAACGAAGTACCTTCGGGCGCGAAAGCATAATTACAATTTCCTTCCCTCGCTGCCGCACTTCGCTCGGTAACAGTTAAAACAACAGTTTTAATGAGAAAACGCGCGAACAAAAGAATGCACCAGTCGACAATTAACAATTTCATTCATTCGGAGCTTCCGTACGCTCGGCGCACGCTGACGACTCGACCTCCAAGAGCATCGCTGCCGTAAATACGTGGATATGCTTATATTGCGCCATAAACCGACCGGTATCTCGTCATCTCGTCGTGTGTGTCCATTGCACACAGAAATGTATACACGAGATCGTCGACGAGAATTCCCAAGGCACGTTCGCACTTAAATTTCCTCTTTACAACGTCTGCGTCTGGCCGATGTCTGTCAATCGTGATCTGTAATAACTTGTTCGCCGGCGCTATGCCGAGCGCTGACCGTTGTCGCTGCGGGAGCGATCGATTCGCGATACCAGCCGGTTATTAAATTGTCCACAGGTACCGACTATTGCGGACTGTTGCTCACGCGACATACCATAAGTTGTTGCCGGTAATCTACGGAATAAACTATACGGAGCGTTGACTCATTGACACTGCGGCAGCGAGCGGCAATGTCAATCGATTCCTCCGCAATCCATACCGGTCGACATTGAATGTATATCTTTTTCTTCGTTTTTTTTTTTTTCATTTTTCTTTCATCCATCAACATTACTTCTGCTCTCGCAATCCCAAGTTTATCGCCGAAGGTACGTCAGCGAGTGACACTTCTGATATCTCAATTTTCTCGAGAAATTCCGTTCGGTGGTTAGTTTTGCTACCGGACAGCTCTCGCTCGCACTCCCGTTATGATAATTATTTATTCGCGCGTACGAGTCTCCGAGCCTCGCGGAAATTATAATGAATCATTCATCGCGCCTGCTGTAATGTGCCGTGGGAATGCGCCGACACCGATCTATCGATGTGTTTTAGTTCCAAATCGAACGAGACTGTTCAATGACCAATTAATCTCAATCCGAACATGATTAGTCGTTGTTTATTCGCACGCGTTAATCGATCTCATTTCTCGGTTATCCTTTTTTGTCTGCGTTGCGGCGCAACCGCATCGCGAAAGAACAGACATTTTTTGTTCCGAGGAAAGAAAGGAAACAAAAACGGAAAAAAAAACTGAATCGAAAGGTCGTTGACCCAATGAGCTTTCGGCTCGATGCACGTAAAATGCACATGGAGATTCATCGCACTCGTTCGACTCTTTCCATCTGCGTTACTTGGAGCAACTATAGATAGCTCGACAGCGATACAATATATACTATACGAAACGATAAGGATCTACCCCGAACACTCCTCTTCGCGATTAATCTCCACCTTTTAAACCCGCCACTTCAAAATTTTTGTATGGGCACGAAAAAAAAAAAAAAATTCGCTCGTACCATTAACTTCTGCACGATCTTCAGAAATCGAAAATGCAATGCAATTATTTTGTGATTTTAAACGTAATTTCCGTTACTTTAATGGACGAATATATTTGAACTTTATTAGAAAAGGGTAATGTGAATATACGATGTACTATACGAAACGATAATGATCTACCAAACCCGAACACTTCTTTTCGATCCTAATCTCCACCTTTTAAACCCTTCACTTCAAAATTTCTGTATGGGCACGGAAAAAAAAATCGCTCGTCCCATTAACTTCTACACGATATTAAGATGTCGAAAATACAATACAATTATTTTCTGATTTTCAACGTAATTTTTGTTACTTTAATGTACAAAGATATTTTAACTTTATTGGAAAAGAGTAATGTGAGTATACGATAATGATCTACCAAACCCGTACACGTCTTTTCGATACTAATCTCCACCTTTTAAACCCTTCGCTTTAATATTTATGTATGGAGACGAAAAAAAAATGGCTCAGCCCATTAGCGTCTGCACAATATTAAGACACCGAAACTGAATGATTCATCGCGCCTACTGTAATACACCGTGGGAACGCGCCTACTCCGATATGTCAATGTGTTTTAATTTCAAATGAAACGAAACTGTTCAATTAATCTCAATCCAAGCCTGATTATTCGTTGTTTATTCGCACACGTTAATCGATCTCATTTATCATGTTTATCTTCTTTTTCTACGTTACCGCGCAACCGCATCGCGAAAGGGAAAACACTTTTTGCCCCAAGCCAAGAAGTGAAACAAAAACGATAAAAAAACAAAAAAAAAACACAAAATCGAAAGGTCGTTGACCCAATGAGGTTTCGGCTCGATGCACGTAAAATGCGCATGGAAGTTCATCGCACTCATTCGACTCTTTCCATCGTTGCATATATCCGCGTCGGGTACATTTGGCAGGGGCTCAAGGGGGTTGCACGGAACCGACGCGCCCGTCTCCGCGGACGGTCGAAGGGCCAGGCGGGACCGGGGGAAAGAAGGGCACCCCGGTAGAGACGACGGAGTGGGGGGAGGGGGGGGGGGGCAACCGGTGAACGACGCAGCAGAGACTCTCGGGTGCGGGCGAGGAAGGTTTACTAGAGCGTTGAAAATTGAAAATTCAAAATGGCCGATATTTCCGCTCGAAGGAATTAAAACAAAAAGTTGGCCGGCGTTCATTATGACATGCATCGCTGTACGCGCACTGTGATTTGCGCTCTTTCGTTGCAGAACGCACTGTCCCGCTGTTGTTTTTTATCGGTGGTAGTGGCGCAGTCGACACAGACACGGGCGAACGACGTAAACGAAGATCGCGCACGTGTGTTCGTACGCAGGTACACAAACCATCGTTCATTCTTTGTGTCGCCCACACACGGACATCATAAAACTCTCATACTCGAGTAATTGGGTGTCCGCGTGTTTCTCAGGATATCCGCTCGAAAAAACGAATGCACACCGCGCGGCTGCATTCTCGATGCATTCGCGAAATATGATAGTTTGGACGGGGGGGATTAACTGTTGACGGAGTCGAGACACACCCCTCTGATGTGTGGAATTGGCCAACCGAAGGCTGTTGCAATTATTAAATTTTTCAGTTTTATTTTTATTTTTTTTTTTACTTTTTAGTACCCACGATAGTAATTTGCGGCACAAGTGCGGTAAAGCGAACTTTATACGCACGCTGTGAAGCGAGTCTGCTGATTGTGGAGCTGTACAACCAGCGTATGTAGAGTACGAGACGCGTGCGCAAAATACGAGGAGCGTGCAGTGAAGTAAAATCGACCCGATGTCCATGAACCCGTTAGTTGTAGTACACTTGGTTGTAAAGCGCCACTTACGCCACTCTCGGAACGTACGAAAGGTAGCACTTTTCATGCATGAGTTACATATAGTATTTTATTTTTCAGTCTCGTTGAAACTGCCAATTAAGGAAGGTGAAGCATCATACACAGTAAAAAAATGTATACTTTTTACAACAACTTATTGTCCACAAACGTCCGCAATTTTTTATCTGTTAATTTTATAGTTTTACAAATAACAGTACAACTAAAATTGTCAATGACACGGGAAATAAAAGGACAGGTTCGTATATTCAAATAAGTGACAAACTTGTTCGTCACTCATTTAACAACATTATTTTTACAAAATTTCGAATTCCGATTTTATGAAATGATTTTTTACTGTGTAATCGTAATATCTTTTTTGCGTCGCTAAGAAAACTGCAGCGCAATAGATTTTTTAAAAAATGCAACCGTCTATCTTAAATATCATCTCAAACCTTCGACCTCCCTAAAAAAAAAAAAACCAAAAAAAAATAAATCGATACCATATTTATCCCACAAATCCACCGGGCATTCCCGTCACCCAACCACACAAACACAAAAACAAACGAGAAACCCACGATCCGATCTCCGCAATGCAGCGTACGCGAGAGTACTCGTTCGTTTGCACGCGAAATCGGTGGACACGCTCGATTAGCTTCCGATCGGTGCTCTCCCAGACGTGGTTTCCCCGATCGTCCGTGTGTTCGCCCGACTGCCTCCCGGCCACGTACACGCACCCACGTGCAACCGCGAAACGCATCGACTCGTTTCGCGTCCGCAGAACGATCGCTCGACGCGAATGCGCATGCACGGGGACAAAATAAAAAAAATTAAATTAAAAAAAAATAAATTAAAAAAAAATTTAAAAAAAAAGTGGACGTATATCTACCGATCTCTCAGTGAAAAGGGTTGAATCTATGGTACGTGCCGACGCAACGAGACGCCGGCGTGCCTGTTCGGAGAGGCAGCACCGCGGCCGGGCCGCTGGCATGCGTGCGCGAGGGTGGAGTTCGAGAGTCGCATATCCTCCGTTCCTTCGTCTGTTTTTGCCGATTTCGCGCCGTTCCAGAGAATACTCGACGACCGATCGAACAGAGAGAAAAACGGATGGAGAGAAGGGGCTTTGGCCGCGTGTTTTCAGTTTTCCAATCCACCGATGGGGATTGCGGTGGCACGGGGATGCTAGCATCAGCACACCGGTCATATCGTACACACACGGATAGATACACGCGCGCGGTGACAAACGCAGCGATACCTATAGCGGACGAATCGCGGGGGTAGGATATCCTCTTCGGCGCTGTTGCTGGATGGAATCTGGTCGGCGGGAGCATCGAATCCGCCCCACCCACGGCCCGGAATCCGAGCGAGCGTTTTTGCACAATGCACTCAGGCCCGAGGCTCTTTTGTTTTAAAATTATCAACGCGTCACACAATGGAACCGGGGGGCGGGGGGCGCAGTGGGGGGATGGCTCGGAAGGTAAAAGCTCCAGCGAGATATTTCACCCCCGTTGCACCGCTCGTATGCGCTGTATCCGTGCACGTTGACACAAAGAATACAACGCCCGAGCGTACTTTTGACTCCGGTACAAAATGTACTGATATCTCGTTCGGATGTGTTGCGCGCATTATCTGTCGCGTGTTCGGCCATGGAGAGACGCGAACCTGTGTACGAGCGTTTGTGACACCGCTCGCAGCGCGCTGCATCCCCGAGAGCGATAATGCGCGAATTCGACTGAGTTTCGCAGTTTCCGAAGCGGCGTTATTATACTTTAACTGCCGGATTGGTGTGCGGATTTTTTGGGGTGGTCGTGCCGACACACGCGGGTCCGTAGGCGGGCTGCGATGTGTGTTTCGGGCACGGTTTTGTGTTGGTAATTCGCGGGAGAGGGCGTTTATGGATAAATTGCTTGTTTAGGTATCTTTGCTGTCCATGAATGCTTCCATGCGTTTTCGTTACGCAGGGGGTGGGGGAAGGGGGGTTTATCTGTTTCTGTACTTTACTCCCGGCATCGTGCAATGGTAGGTGTACTGCACTCAGGTATATACGGGGACCGATCGCGACTCTCGCGGTGGTGGACGCTCCCGCGTACACTCTGTTTTGCATGCGTATCTGCGCGGAGGCTCAATGGGGGCTTTCCACTCGGCGGAATTGAAAAGCATTTTATGCAACGCACGATTCACGAAAGCCCCCGGCCGAACTGTAGGCGGCTAAACGGGCTATCGTGGCACACGCGTTACTTTGTGTACTCTATATTGTACGGTGTATACGAGGACGCGCGAATCGTGCGACGCGGTGTATGGAAGCCAAGGGACGATTGTACCCCGGGTTTCGAAGATAGGTTTACCGCAAGGCGGACGATGCAACGGGCAAAATATATTTCGATTAGTAATCTGAAGGATTCATTTATTTTTTCTTTTTTTTCAAGCTTGGATCACTGGAGGCTTTTTTGGGTCCTGGGCCAGAAACAGATCTGACTAGATAGAAGGTACAAAAAATTAATAAAATATAAACAAAATATGCCCGATTATGGTGATGCCATATTGTAGTAGGATTGATCTTCAACTTTGCCATATTGGGTACTTCGCATGAACCTTCGCGTATAATAAAATTTAAAAAATATTTCCCTTTTTACCAAAGTCCCGATTCTCGTGGGCATGTGAAGACCTCAACCGTATTAACAACCTATTTATTTACGGTGCAGGAGCTACAGACAAAAGGTGACGAAAGCCGCACGCCGGGAAAAATATACTTGCACCCAGAAAAAAAATTTATTTGACGGCCATCGTTTATTAAGATTAAGTAAAATATCTATTTGATTTAAATAAATATGCACTTCATTTAAGTAACTATTTACTTAATTTAAATAAATATTTATTTAAATCAAATAAATATTTTACTTAATCTTAATAAACGGTGGCCGTTAAATAAATTTTTTTTCTAGGTGTATGTAAGGAATCTAAACGATTCATTTATTTTAAAGCCTGGATCACCAAAGGTTTTTTCGGTCCAGCGACAGAAACAGATCCAACTACATAGAATGTAACAAAAAAAATAGACAAAAATTCGCCCGATTATGGTAATCCCATATTGTAGTTTTGTAGGATTGATCTTCAACTTCGCCATGTTGGGTACTTCGCACGAGCCTTCGCGTGTAACGAAATGAAAAAATCATCTCCCGTCGAATACACTGAGAAACAAAATTAGTTGGATTAACGAAAAGTCGCGGTGACATACGTTCAAAGCTGTTATTTGTTTGGTACAAATAAAGCATTGTTTTGTTAAACGATTATTTACTTCAATTCATTCAAAATTTGTCGATTGAAATGAACATTTTTGTTATACCAACTGAATACTCCTTCGAACGTATGTCACCACGCATTTTCTTAATTCAACCATTTCTTTTCCTCAGTGTAGGGATAGGGTTTCGCCACTTTTTGCCAAAGTGTGGATCCCCATCTCCATATGAAGAGTACAAAGGTGTTAACAACCTGTTTATTTACGATGCAGGCGCTGCAGCTGCGTTTCAAGGAAGCCTCCCCCCACAATTTAGTTTTTTTTTACCCTAAGAAAATGTTTCAAATTACTCGATGTAGCTCGTGTAATGAAGTTCTCCAACATTATCGCCCATTTCGCTGGCTCCCTCGCGTAATTCTCCTGGCGCCATGCGACCGGTGTATTTATCCAGCGGCCCGATAATCTATACATAATTTTTATTGAAAGAGAGACGCGATACGCGATCCGAATCGGCGATGCAGGGGAACGAAGTAGCCGCGTCAAAAGTCGCGCAGCTGGCCGAGAAAATCAACGAGCGGCGAACGCGAGAGGCGGGTTGCTCTCAGTTCGTTGCCGGGCGAGCCTACGGGTGTTTATTGCTACGAGAATCTCCCTAAGAAAATAATATAATTCGCGTGTGCGTGAAGAATGATCGGGCGCGTGGCGCGCGCGCCGACAGCGAATATAAATACGAGAGGCGCGTAGGGCATACACACGGTCGGTAACGAGTGGCAAAACGCGAGCATTAGCATGCTCGTTACGTACTTAAAACGCGGTTCCGGTGATCAGCTGCCGCGGCGATCGGAAACTAGCCGGCACATACACGTACATATGCGCACACACGCACACTATTTTCGGTAATAATTCGCGACGTGGAGGGCCTTGGCCAGCCGCCGGCAACCACGCGATCACCGAAAGAAACCGAGCACACAAACGCGAGAACGTCTGGTAATCTATCACGAAAGATCTCGAAACGATTTTTTTCACGATTCTTATAAATTCCTTTTTTTTCTCGAGAAGCGGGAGAGTTACACGAGAATCTCTCATTATAGATCCTCACGGACCCTTATTTGAAAGAAAAATTAAAAGTATGAATAGCATTACCGTAATTTAATCGTAAAAATTTATGATACATAACCCGCTGGTGCGTGTGATACGACAGATATGGATTATTAAAATGTTTTCGCGAACATTGTGGTTAACATGTACGATGCACGATGTTTAATTATTCCCGGAGGCATCAGATACTAAACGCTGCTCGTTAAGAGGTACGAGTCGAGGCGGGAGAGGAATGAGAGCGTCGTTGCACAGTTAAGTCTTGCATATGCCAACATCGAAAGCGAAGGACTCTGGATGAGGATAATTATAAAATTACGCTAATTTCCGAGACTCTTCTTGCGTCCGCACTGCGCACAGTGATTGCACATCGTTGCTGCCACCGCCGGCTGCATGTGCCAGCGGAGTCCTGAGGTACGAGACTTCCCATTGCTCGTGTACTTTTGTCTATAATGTAACCGGGCCCGCTACACACGTACTTGCGTACACACGCAGACCTGAGTTGCGGAGAAACTGTGCACGGAGAGGTAAGAGCTAAAACCTATACGCGCGGATCCGCGACGTGTAACGAGCGCGAACAGTGAAGCAAAGCGGCGAGGGGCGAAGAAGCGAAGAGGCAGAAGCGGGCGGGAGGGCAGAGCGAGAATCAGCGGCACCAGCAGCAGGAGCACCAGCGGCAGCGGCGCAACCAACGCCGTCGAGGATACTCGGGTTCGCGTGACCGACGGTCTCGGCTGGCTAGTCCGACCGCGCCATCCTGACTCTTCGCTGAGCGCGGCCTCCGCCTCCACCTTTTTCCTCGGCCCCCTCTCGCTCCTCGCCCGGCGAAACCCTGGGCCGCTTCCTCCCCGCGATCTTTGCGCAGACCGTGGCGCGGATCGCGTATTTATCGTGCCAAAAGCTCGCCGATTGAAGCGGCGATGGTAGGTCCTTCGAGTCAGCAATGTTTGAAGCGCACAGAGCCAAAAACTGAAACAGTTGCTTCCGGCGGGTGCCCCTTGGGAGGAGATTCGTTGAGAACGGCCCGCTAAATCACGATTTTTTCCAGCCAATGAAACGGTGGACGGAAACTCTCACGAATCCGGGAAGTCGAGAGTCATCGAAGTTTTTTCACACTGGGAAAAAGAAGTGGTTGCATTAACAAAAAATGACGGTGACATACGATCAAAGCTCGTATTTGTTTGGTGCAAATGAAGGATTGTTTTGTTGGATTATTGGCATCAATCGATTCGAAATTCATCGATTGACACAAACATTTTTGTTGTACCAACCAAATAACACCTTTGAACGTACGTCACCACTTTGGTTAATCTAACCACTTCTCTTCCTCAGTGCATGAATCCTAAACGTCCCGAGTACAAATTTTCAAGCGTTACATCGGGCTTGATGAGGTCCTGAAAAGGTCTTGTTAGGCCCTATCAGGGCCCGATGTAACGCTAAAAATGTCTACTCGGGCTGTTGGTCCGGAATGTCAATCGAATGGTTCGCTTGATCCTAGAAGTGCCACATCAGTATGAAGGACCCAGAGTGCTTGTCTTCTGAAGCCTGTAATATTTGCACTGTGCGCTACATCGGCACAGCACCTTGTCAGACATGTTGCGTGGATCCTGCCGTTTCGATTTCCCTTCAAACAAGTTGAAAAATATCGATTTTTCTCGAAGCAACAGAACGACAAAGATGGAGACGCAAAAAGATTTGCGGAACTACACTGAAAAAAAGGTTTGGTAATATCAAACTAAGCTGCAGTTGCGGGTAGCGAAATAAATATTTGATCGATTGAAAGAAATATTTAGTTGATTGGACGAATATTTAGTAGTTTGACCGAATATTTAGTTGCTTCAACAAATAGTTACTTGGATTTAACAAACATTTCGTTCAATCGACCAAATATTTCTTTCGCCACCCACAACTGCAGGTTCGTTTGATATTACCAAACCTTTTTTTCGGTGTAGGTCCGTGTTGCCATGATCGTTCGAACGTGTCGACGGCCCTCAAAATCATAGTGCTATAAAAAAAATGCATCCAAAAGCAAGCTTCCTCGTCAGCCTCCACGATAAGCAAGATAAATCGCAAGATCTCCCAACCTGTCCCAAAAATAATTTGGGACAGGACACCAAACATATTTCTGAGCCATGGGAGACACGTAAACGTCGGTCCTTCGGGAATCCTTTCGTGTGCCCGAGGCTCTTTTTAACGAGGAAGCACAACGGCACCAACGGGGTACACACGGCTCAGGTACACGGAACAACGCTACACCGACGTCCCTATAATATACCGTCGAGGTACAGAAAAGCCAGTGGCCTCCGCGAGCTTTCGAGCTTTTTGTCGACTGCCCATAGCCAAGCGTCCGACCGGATGACTTATCGTCGCTGGTCAGACGTTCCACGGAGGTTGAAGGGGGCTCCGAAAGGGGAGGCAAACACACGGAAACGGTCGTGCGCCACGCTCTCTTCAACCTGGCCCTGTACCCTTCTGGCCTAGGCTGACCGCTGGTCCGTGCCATATAATATACTCTTCCACACATCCACGCGAGAAAGAGCGCGTTCGTGTAACCCGTGGGCGCGTTGGTTCTCGGACGGAGAGGAGCGAGAGCCGAGAAGGAGCGAGAGCCGGGCTCCTGCTATTCAACCCCCGTGGCTGCCCCGACGCGCGCATTATGTAAAGTGCGACGGTTTATTTTGGCACGAGAAACAGAGAGGAAAAAAACCAAGAGGAGCGCGATAGGAGAAGGCAGAAGGGAAAGACGCCTTGGCTAGGCAGAGCCGAGCCTGAAACCCCTTATCAGATCGCGTGTTCTTGGGCTACCAAGGGAGAGAGAGCTCGCTCGCGCCCAGCGGTGCCGACGAGGAGTTTCAGGGAGGCGAGGGCTGGCACTGGTGGGGTCGGAAGGGCGCAGTCATCGACCACCCTGGCGTTATTGGCCTATGGGGCCAAGCCGATGGAATGGGACGGAGCGATGCCAGTGACCGATCTTCGGACCACTCTTGTTGGGCCGATGTCTGTGGTGCGGATCGTTGCACAGGTAGCGCACGATGTAGGCCAGCAGCGGGGCTGCCAGAACCTCCGCACCCTCGGCAAGTCGGGGGGGTTGAAGTCACCGGGCTGCGGAGCCAGTGAGCTCGGTTGGGAGAGCTGGCTCGGTTGGCGATCAAGCCGAAGGTCTGCCACCCCTCGCGAGCTTGGACGAGCGATTAAGTCCGACCGTCGGGGCATTTTTCACGACCGTACGACACTCTGGAAAACGCCCCACTTCATTTTAGAAGAACATCCGTGCACTCACACAACGCACCCTGGCTACGAGCACTCGGACTCCTTCAGCTACCGTGTATACACAATATGTGTGTACTTTCCACCTGAGTTTGGCGAACACCGGCTTTATCGGATCCAACGACACGGCGTTGCTCGCGAGGACTTGATTAATTACAATGTTAATTCGGTTTTCGCTGCCGGGGTCCAAAGTCGTGCGACATGAAGGCTGATGATGGGAGGCTATTGCTCGGAGGTCACGGAAAATTGTAGACGGACGGTTAATGAGCTGGGAGCTGAAGTTTTACAATGCTCGAACGAAAGATCGAGGATATTTTTCATGAGTGGGTGTTTTTCTTTCGGGCCAACGTTGCCAAATGCACGGAATACAGTTCAAAATGAAATACACTGTTAAGAAAAAATGTAAATCTAACGTATCGGGCTGGAAGTTTTTATGCAAAAGCTGGTACATTAAATTTAATGTACAATTGGCATGAAAAATTCATGAACTTTTACGGTGAAATTAAAGTGAATTATTGAAAGTAAAGTGTTTCTAAGGTTTTAAATATACTGTACGTTAATCTTTCATCGCAGTTTTACATAAAATTTAATTTATGTAAAACTACGATAATAATTGTAAAATAATGTAATACACCAGTAAAAACTTCCCGTAACGGAACATTAAATTTCATACGAATTTTCTTTTAAGGGTACGTGATGACTCAAATATATGCTTTAAGAAATTCATTGTATATCTTATTTTTCACGATTTTTTACATTGAAATTCGTGGCCGGTGATGAAATCAATAGATTGGTCGAAGCTAATACAGTAAAAAAATTATTTTTCAATCATAAGATTTCGAATGGTATCTTCTACGGTTTATTGACCCCGTTCGCGTGAATTAATCATACATGTAATCGCGAATTGGTCGAGGCAAACATTCGAGAAATACGTTTCTGCGGGTGTCACGACTTAATTGTCGAATAATTACAATCTTGATTGCCATTAGCGAGTGTTTAGAAGACAGCTCATCTTGATGTGACGCAATCTCGACATTGTGGCGAATGACACAAGAGGATCTTCCAGTTATATAAGGCGCGCGCGGGCGCACCTGCTCCCGGGCTTAATACGAGCCCTCTAATACCAAATTCCAGCGTCCTCACATCGTATACATATATTTCTACATACACATATATGTACACATATATAAATACAACAGAGCTAGCGCGGACGTAGGTAGGCAGTAATTACGAGGCCCGGTTAACAACCGTTCGAACCTATCAAAGACACCGGTACCGACCGCCGTTTGATTTTATTTTCTTTTTCGATCTCTCCACGTTCTCGTCGACGAGACAGCCTCGTAAAAAGTGTATCTCGCCCGACTGCGAATATTCCTGCAACGATTATACCGAAGAGGCTAATTCGTGGTCGAGCATCTGGCCTCAGCTATTAGGTTGAAGAATAGAAGAGCAGAAAAAACCTGCACGCGCCGCGAAGCCGCAAATCGTCGGTAACAGCTACAGAGCGCCTCAATGAAACTTCGCCAAAACCTCATTCGCGGTTTGGTGAACAAACAACCATAGCTTTTATGAGCCTCTCATTGTCCGTGCGATCATCGATGCTTTGTTTGAACGTCGTCCCGTTAAGGCTAAGGGAAACGATCCAGTTAGCGACGGTACAAAAAAAGCAACGAAACAACGATATCGTCATATTTTGCAAAAGGGGGAAAAGCTGCTTTACTTGAATCATTGGGAAAATTCAGACCCATGCCCGTCCCACTTTTTATTACAGATCGTGCGATACATCGATGCTTTGTTGCAACGTCGTCCCGTTAAGGCTAATGGAAACGATCCAGCTAGCGACGGTACAAAAAAGTAACCAAACAACGATATCGTCATATTTTGCAAAAGGGGGAAGTGCTGCTTTACTTGAAACATTGGAAAAATTCAGACCCATCCCCGTCACTTTGTTTTTATTATAGATCGTGCGATTATCGATGCTTTGTTGGAACGTCGTCCCGTTAAGGCTTAGGGAAACGATCCAGTTAGCGACGGTACAAAAAAGCACCCAAACAACGATATCGTCATATTTTGCAAAAGGGGCAAAGGCTGCTTTACTTGAAACATTGGAAAAATTCAGACCCATCCGCGTCACTCTGTTTTTATTTCAGATCGTGTATTATATATTTTTTTTACCTACTGACGAAGTATGAGGTACGCTAGAGACTGTATTAATGTTGCTTTTATTGGCCACGCTTCCATTAGTTATATCTCGCTTAGGTATCTTGTGGAAAGTGCGCGTCACGCGACATCGACATATCGTAAGCTCACGGACTCGTTCCGACTATACCACACCGTACGTTATATACCTTTGCTCGAATAAAAGTTTAATGAGGGCAATAAAAAGGAAAAATCTTGCGTGCACGACACATTCGTGTGACTTGCTCGATGTAACAAAAAGAAACGAGAGTACAATAGATAACGAGCGAATGGCATTGCCCACCCGGACAGTCTAGTTTGCAGGTGAGAACGATACGATATTTTATTTTTATTTCTTTTTATCAATAAAATTGATTGAATTTTTGTTTTTATTTTTATTTTGTTTTTATATACGAGCAAGAAACGGTGGGCTCGCTTTTTCACCGGGACTTTTTTCCTTTCGCTACTCGGCGAGATTAAAAGACTCGGCTGTCCCTGCTCTTCCCCTTAAACGGCACCAACGCTTCGTCAAGATCAGATTAATCCGAGCAGTACAAAGGAGCTGCACTTTATTCCTTATTCAAATGAGTTCAACGCTGCTTCGAATGTACCTTAGAATTGTCGTTTGTTCAATATCGAAACTATAAATTACTGGAATACAAAGGAGTCCTGCGAAGGAACATCCAAAAGGAAGTTTTCGTGACCAAATTTGGTGATGTATAAAAAATAAACTAAAATTGCAAGTTTCATCGACCAATTATGCCGAAATGATTTCATTACCGACCGCTCGAATATTTTGCCCATTCATCTAATCAAATTATCAGAGTTCGAAAAAAAAAATTAGCAGACAATTCTCTACTGTACGATTAGAAAAAAAAAATTTGCTTTATGAATTATGACAAATGAAATTTTTGTCTCTAGATTTAATGTAAAAGTAGCGGAAAAGCCGGATAAAAAAAATGATTTTCGTTTTTTTTTTTTTAATGATGTAACGGGAAAATTGGGCAACAGTGTTTCCGTAAATCGGCTCCGCCGAGATCATGAAAAAATGATGTATAAAAAATAAACTAAAATTGCAAGTTTCATCGACCAATTACGCCAATGATTTCATTACCGGCCGCTCGAATATTTTGCCCATCCATCTAGTCAAATTATCCCAGTTCGCTAAAAAAAACTAGCAGCCAATTTTCAACATTACGATTATAAAAAACAGATTTCCGTTATGAATTTTGACAAATGAAATTCTTGCCCCTAGAATATAATGTAAAAGGAACGGAATGGCCGTATTAAAAAAAAAAAAAATTCGCGAATGCGCAGTTGCAATTGGCGTGAGTACGTGACGGGAAAATTGGGCAACAGTGTTTCCGCAAGTCGGCTCCGTCGGGATGAGGAAAAGAGGATGCGCCTCGAGAGAGACCAGAAAGAGACAGCCTTGGGCTCGATTACACGCCGTTTTCCCGTGGCGTTAGCGTCGGGGTAGTGAAACTCAATGGCGGCGATACGGCCGGCTAAAGATCCCGCGAGCCGGTTAACTTCGAACACCGGGATTCGTCGTTGCACCACCGAAGCATCGCCGTAGAACGAGCAGAAGCAGTTCGAGCCGTTCGGCGGTGCACGCGAAAATAGCCACGATTTTGCTACTTTAACAGAAGAATGCACTACACAGTGTGCATATGTATATATATATATATACGTATATATATATATATATATGCATGTACGAAGTTGCATGCGATCTAGCGACGCTCAAGCGCAACCGAGGAAACGCGTTCCTATCGCGCGCGGATGTGGCATTAAGGCGTAGTGCATATGCGTGCCGGGCCTCGTGCCCGTTACCAGCTCCGAGCCTCGCGGAAACTCTCCGCTTGTATGCATCATCATCATAATGCGCCATACAGCTCTCCGCGGCAATGTATGCAATAACACCGCGAGTCCGTACACTGTGCGTGAATGTGTGTGTGTGTGTGTAGACGCCAATCCCATGTACGTACAGCTAATTACTTAATTCGGATTCGGAAACTACTGTGCAACGTGAATTGCATCCCATCCCTCCTTAAGATCATATCGTATTGCAATTATTGCCCATACATAGTACAACAGTCACCTTGGGCAAAACAAATAAAATAGCGGCAGCTGCGAATTTTCATTATTAAAAAATAATCGTAATTTATCACCCTGTTTATGATTAAATTTTTCATTATAAACTTATTTTTTCATCAATTGATAGGAATTTATCGATCTTTGATGGAATATTTAGTCGAGTTTCTTTTTTGGAAATTGAGACGCAGGTAGTGAAAAATTATCTTTCGATATTAGTTCGATGGCCGTGAGCCTCGGAAAAAAGTAGCGAGAGGTACGATTTTTAAATGTTCAAAGTTCGCTTCCCAGCCCTCCTTAACATCATATCGTATTGTAATTGATTATTCATATTTAGTACAACAGTCACCTTGGGCAAAATAAATAAAATAGCGGCACCTGTGAATTTTTATTATAAAAAAATAATAATTTATCCCTCCGTTTCGGATTAAATTTTTTATTTAAATGAATTTAATTGTACATTTTTTAAAAACTGATTCATAAGAATTTATCGTTCACCGACGGAACAATTAGTCGAATTTTATTTTATTTTTTGCCCCATTGACACGGAGGCATTGAAAAATAATTCGGTATTACTTTGCCAGATGCGAGCTTTGGAAAAAAAGCGCGAGAGGAACGAATTTTGAATGTTCGAACAAATTTAATCCTGTGTTTCGTCTTCAATTTTAATAATACATTTTTTTATTAAATAACAATGGTAACATATTGAAGCGAATATTAAAAAGAAAATATTGTTGAGAATCAACAAAATGATAACGAAATATTAAATTTTGTTATTTGGTCAATTGGTTCGAGAGCTGAGAAGATGCGCGGTGACTTAGTGTGCTGCGTGGAGCCGCGAATGGAAAATTAACATGTAAGACCGCGGACGCGGCAAGTTCGAGGCTCCGGCGACACGGTGTTGCGGGTGTCGTACCGGGAGTCACCAAGAGCCCCGGGGCAGTTGGACGCCCCAAGCCAATCGGCGCCTCGTTTCGCTCGCTCATGGTACAACACACAACGACGACTGGATTGCTTGAATTATGGATGCTCGGCCTCTTTGTCGAGGTTCCGATTTACCGCCCGCACCTTTCTCACACACTTCGAGCCTCTCCGGCTTCTCTGTCCTTCCTACACGCGTCTCTCGACACACCTCCCCGTTCCCTGGGTTCTATGTCCTTCGAGATCCTCGTGCGATCACACGCGACTGATAATTCGCTCTCGGAAAGACTCTTTACAGCTTTAATACTTCCTGTTGCCGCGGGAGAGGCGAAACAATCGGGCAATCATTTACAATGAAATTCGAACGAATGGTGGAATTTTGAAAATGTGTTTCACAATTGTCTAGGAAAATGACATATATACACTGGTAAAAAAATGCGGTTGAATCAATTAAATATTCTGTTGGTCGAAGAAAATATTTTAACATCTTGAAGATATTTTTAAAAAATCGTCAAGAAAATTGTTGAACTAACCCACCTTTAGCTATACCAACAAAATATTTATTTGAACATCCCACTTTGAATCTTTAGTCGATTTAACCGTATTTTATTATCAGTGTAAAGCTATTGTTTAAATGGCGATTTGGCCGACAAAAAAAATCGTGAAAATACGGCCCACTTTTCACGTATCGTTATTAATTTTTAGTCCCAGTTTGGGACACCGTATGGGTCGCACATGTGGCGCTATCTTGCACGCTGGTAAAAAGAATTGAAACAACTAAAGATTAGGGCAGGGACGTCCAAACAAATATTTTGTTGGTCGAACAAAATATTTTAATGCCTTAAAGATATTTTGGTGCAATCGTCAAAAAAATTGTTGAATTAACCAGTCTTTCAGCTATACCAACAAGATATTTATTTGAACATTCCTGTCCGAGTCTGTAATTGATTCAACCGTATTTTATTATCAGTGTAGATCTATTTTTGAAATGACCGATTTGGCCTTTAAAAAATCGTGAAAATATGGTCCAATCAATTTTTTTATTGATTTTTTGTCCCGGTTCGAAAAATGCCAAGCATGTGTCGCACGTAGTGCGCTATCTTGCAAATTCAATTTTTCAATTAAATTTCTACATTTGATTAAAAAAAAGTGTCTCGAATGATACAATTACACATTATCCACTAATTGAATCGCCGTCATTAGAGGAACGCCTGCTCGGTGCGCGATGTGGAAATCATCGGAGTCGGATTGGCGAGCTCAGGAGGAAGCAATAACGTCTGCCCCTTCGCCTCTCGACAGCTGTACAGAATGTTCTTCGGCTCGGCTTACCGATATGCCTCTGCGACTCAGGTTTAATTTTCAATTTCTAATTCGTTCGTTTACGCTACTGCGATTTTACACCCACCCACCAAGCAAACAAGAAAAAAAGAAGAAAAAAAATTAATACATACGTAGCTCCATATACCGAGCGATGTTTTTTTTTCTTTTTTATTCCACGAACTCTTTCTCTCGTTAACACCGGCGCCGAATGCTAATTTATGTTAACAGCGAACAAAAGTAATTAGACGCGCGTAATCAATCCGGCGTATACGTATGTGTAATATCCACGGTACGCAACGCTAAAATCGTACAAGATACTCGTACAAGAATGCGTACCTGCTGTAATCACCCGCAAATTATAGGGGGAGAGCGGGGCAAAACGGCACACCGGGGCAAAACGGGATAATGAACCAAAACGCAACTCTCCAATAACTTTGGGCTGGTGACGATGGTGGTTCGTGGGTCAAAACAGGTTTAAAAATCCGGATTTATCGTTGGGACAAAATACGGCATCCAAAAATTAGTGCACTGATAAAAAAGTACAGTTGAATCAACTAAGATTCGGGCAGGGACGTTCAAATAAATATTTTCTGTGTCGAACAAAATATGTTAATGACTCAAAAATACTTAGGAGAAATCAACCAAAGAATTGTTGAACTAACAAATTTTTTAAGTGTACCAACAAAATATTTAGTTGAACGTCCGTGCCCGAATTTTAGTTGATTCAACCGTATTTTTTTATCAGTGTGGAACATTGAGTTTTGCCCTCACTGTTCCGTTTTGCCCCACTGTGCCATTTTACCCCGGTCTCCCCTAATAATACACTTTTTTTCAATTTTCTCCATTCGCCACCGTTCAGAAAAACGAGGACGCGTAGAGCGGCGAAAATTTCACTCTTCGATTGACCAATCCCACTCCACCCGCCTGCCGAAAGTGAGCGGCGAAAAACACGGATTCTACCGGCGAGTCAGCGCCGACGGATGTGCGATAGAACGCGACCAGAGGTAAAAACAAAGACGTCGAAGAACACTGACAATTTAACGACTGGGGTGCCTCGAATAATCAGCGGAATCTTTGAAATTCCTCGACTGATTAATTAATCGATCTCGGAGGCGGTGCGCGAGCCGCGAATCTTTTGTTCGAGTGAACTGGGAAAAAAAAAACAAAAAATAAAATAAAAAATCGAGAGAGGCCAAGGTGTGCGTGTGCATGTATGGGCCTATCGAGGAAGGTTCCCGAGCGGCCGGAGGGGAAAGAAGGTGTCCGCGGATCTCCGGGATCGCGAGGGAGGAACTGAAACTGCGGAGGATTCGAGGGAATCCTCGAGGGAGAGCGAGAGTTACGAGGATCGAAAACAAAACTAACTTCAGCGAAATTCCTCATCGGCACCGACAAATCGTCGCCTGGCTGCGAGGGCATATATATCGTATATAGGACGCGTTCCCTGACCGAAGGGACAACGAAACGGCGTTCCTCCCGTGCCGGCTCCGAACAAAGCTAACGATTATTTTCGCACTCGGGCTTGGCGGGACGCGCGCGGCACACGGTGCGCTGAAAAGGAACGGGCCGAGGCGGGACGGCGGAGACGGAGCGAGAGGACCGAGAGGGGCGTACGGTATAAGCGCAGAAGAGGGTATAGAGAGTCCGAGAGGGAAGCGCCGGGGCGCTCGCGCCCCGGGTGAGTTAGCACCGTTTCGAACGCCCGTTTTTATTCCCTCCGCGAGGATTTAACCGCTGGACGCCTTCATTCCGCGAATGCCGGAGCACGGAGACGAAGCACACGGCCGGAGAAGGCCGGAGACAGATTGCGAGGAGGGAAGATCGAGGGAGATCGGGAAACAAGGGTGTTAAAGATATGGAATTCTAATGGTTGAGGTTATTTGCATTTTTTTTTTCTTTACCCTTCATGAGGAGGAACAAAGTTCGTGGGAATGAAGATTCGAAAGTTGGAGGAAAAAAGATAGCTTTGGGAACGTTTTTTCGGAGAAATGCGGGGCAAAAGCGACCGGCGGAAAATCCGTTTGATGCAGAATTTTATTTACAGTAAAATAAGTACCGACGTTTCTTGTCCGCAAACGTCCAGAATTATTTTCATGTGCATTTTACAAAAAAATTTGTCCATTTTACATAAATACATGTTAACCTTACGAATTTAATGTGACTCGGCCATCGATCGAGTTCCTTCAGCCAATGTTTGGTATCCAGTGTAGCATTCTTTACGCTTTTACTGATAAAGGTTTTCAATTTGGATTTTTTGTGGTGTGTGTATTATTCTTAATTAAATTAAATGTCGTTGACCATTTCTTCTAAGGTTTGCAATATAGTGTGGTGGGAAATGTATTTTTTGGTATGTTACGTAGCGTTCGCGTTATAAATAACGGTTGTAGGTCTTCCAATTCGTTTATTGCGAACTGCTTTGTAAGCTGCAGTAATCTAATTAGGATGGGGCGACGATCCCGTCCCTGCAAAAGATTGATTTTACTTAGAGCGTAATTCGCGAGATACAATAAAAAGTCCTTTAATAAAAAGTCCAGAAAAAAAAAATATCATTGAATCAAGTAAAATTTGCTTGCGGGCTGCCAATAAAGTAAAACGTTGTTTCAATTCTTCTCTGAATTCGTACAATTTCATACCGGATTGAAACGATAACATATTACCTTGACAGTCTTGCTGTCGTTGTGTCAATATCATATGGAATTGTAAGAATTGCAAGTACAATTGAAACAAACATTTTTTTCTTCGGCAGTCCGCAAGCAAATTTTTTTTCAGTGTACCTCGAATGGAGAATACGGGTCCGTTTTGCCCCGCTCTTTCTTGAACTTCGTGAATCGCTTTATGCATAACTGTTGTAGGTCTTCAAATTGATTGATTGCAAACTATTTTGTAAGCTACAATAACCTAGTTATACATATGACGTCTGCCTACTGGCTGCAAAAGAATCCTTTTGCGTCAAATTGATTTTTTTTATTTAGAGTGTAATTCGGAAGGTACAATAAAAAGTTTTGCCCCGCTCTTCCCGAACTGTGTGAATCGAATTTTCAAACTTGGATCTATCGCTTGCAGCTTGAACGAACTGAAAAACCCATTTTTCAGTTGCCAAAAACGGACACTGGGAAGTATTTTTTTTTGCTCCCAAATTTTTTTTTTTACTGTCGAGCTGAAGACCAAAAAAACAGGGATCCGCATACTCCAACCGTGAGTATGTCGCTCGTTTATGCACTCGGTCAGTGGCGGGCGAGCGCGCGAGGTCGCAACTTCGAGACGCACGGGGCCACGCGTGCACGAGTGCGTGATATCGCGAGCTACGCATCTCAGATCTTAGCCTCGATATCGGGCACGCATATTACACGAGAGACAGAGAGATGGAAGAGAATGAAATAATATATGAGGGAGGGAGCGAGAAGAACGGCGAGAGAGCAGATGCTAGCTTCGGTTGAGACCGCGGGGCTTCTCGTTCTCGACCGTCGCTCGTCACTCTCTTCTGCACGGCTCTTCACTCTATCGCTTTCGTACAGTGCATTCATCCTATACTCACTTCTTTTTTTTATGTTAAGCCCTATACAAATATAATATTTTAGAACACTTTCGGTACATAAAAAATTCGTTCCATTAAGAAAAGAAAAAAAAAAGAATCCGAAAGTTCGATGAAATCGGCACGTCGGAATCTTAAGCGACTTTAAATTTTACGCCCATGTAGCAGTGTAAAAATTACAGGCTGTGTACAAAATATATCACAATAAAAAAAGATTTTATATTTTAAGCACTTTTTTCCAGAATCGTAAAAAATGTTGTTCTTGACAATTTCACACTTGATTCGTGTATATTCACTTAAATAAACACTTAACTCGTGTTAATATACACTTTGTATACATAAATATACACATAATTCGTGAGTCCCTTGACAAAAACATAATCGTTAAATAGACAAGAAAAAGAAAGTTCGGCTTTTGTTGACGAGAAACTTTTGTAAAATGGGGAGGCCTCTTCACTATGCGAAAGAGATTTTTACAAATAAACATCGTTTATCCTCAAACGTGGCCAATCTTTCTCTTATTAAAATCACAATTTCCCTCTCCTCAATTTTATATATATGTTTTCAGTTAAAAATAATTGTTTCATCAAATAATTATTTTCCATTCGATTTGACTGCATTGCCGAATTCTCCCGAAACCTTCGAGCAGCAAAGTACCGAAAATGTTCCCACAATGACTCAATACTATCTCCCCTTATCGCCGTCAACAATATTTTTTAACCGTTGAAATTTGCCTCAAAATATTAATTCTATGTAATCGCAAGTGTGAGGTTCGTAGCTTGGTGTTCGTTAATTAGTAACGTACTTAACGACGTAGCCGGGCACACAGCGTGAGCGTCGCGGCTGGTCATCGTCCTCGTTGCGTAGTGTGAGTCGGTCTCCAACCCCTCGGCCTACTTCCGCCGCGAATATATTAACGGGGTGGTCATTTTTTGTCGCGGGTCGTTTCGTTAAGGGCCCGCCGTTACCGGGGCGCGGAGTTTCCACCTCGCTTTCGCTTCCTCATTTTTCGACTTTCTCTCCCTCCGCCGTCGTCCTCGTCGCGGCACCAGACAAGCGATAACGTACCGTCTCGCCGACGAGAATACTCTCGCATATAGCCCGCGAATTAGCTTCGCGAAGGGACACAGACAGACGGATTGACCGGAAGTCTCTATGACTTCGCAAACGTCGCAAAAAAAAAAAAAAAAAAAAAAAACACAAGACAACAAAAAACAACCCCACAAGGGACAAAAAGGTCGCCAGCTGCTAATCTATATCTGTGTACGAACCCGCGAAAGCCATCGTGAGATCCCTACACGAGGCTAGATTGCGTCGACTAGAGCATATTATGCACCGTTGCACACAGGCGTCGCATAACGCGCCCGGGGTAGTTCCAGCGAGGTAAAGAGTGGAAAAGAAGAAAAAAGAAACGAAGAAAAAATAAAAAAAGAAGGAACGGGTATAGGCAGATACGTAAAGAGACGTTTCAGCGAGCATGCAGGAGTGAACTGCAATCCACGATAGGAGTGGACGCACTCGAGTGTTCCCTGTTATTAGGGATAATTTCCAATTGGCCCCGGGCTTCCACCTCGTACGAGAGAGGGACGGAACTGCCTCTGCCTTTCCTCCTCGCGCTTTCGCGGAGCGAGAGGAAAAATACGCGGGCGAGAGAGAAGTTAAAAAGAAGACAGGAGTGAGCGCGAGTGTGCGGAAGAGAAAAGAAAAGGGGGCAGAGAATAACGTTTACGGGTGAACGAGAGGGATGGAAGGGAGGGGGGACGGGGAGGTGAGGAACGGAGTGTACGAGACGCGGAACGTGTAGGAAGCATATAATGCTTGCGTGGCACCCCCGAGGGGGTGCGAGAGCTCGCGGTTCCATCGAAGGAACTCTTCTCGCGTCGTCGTCGGAAAAAGCTCGCGGAACAGGACATCTTTTTTCCTCGGATCCTTTTTACCACCGTTCCAGCTCGCGCTTCTCGTTTCCAGGCTGATGTAGTACCTCGTCGCTCGTAGCTCCGCGTCCGCGGTAGTAACGCGGAGTGCGGTACGTCTTTCCGTCGTATTTTACTCACTCCAGAGTTTACCGCCGTCCCGTACACTAGGGCAATTCGGGATGATGCGGCCGGTTGGCCGACCGGCCATCGGACCCGAGTAATATGGCCTACGGCAAATATTTTTAAAAATATTATTTATTTATTTATTTGTCAGCGGGTAAACCCTTTTACAAAGGATACAATATGATACAGTATGTTTGATTTAAGGAATATAATGGGTAATTGTATAAAGAATTTTAGCATCAATAAACATTTTTGGTATCGTTCGCGCACTCACATAATTATTATTATTATTATTATTATTATTATTACTATTGTGGCTGCTGAAGTGTATAGATTGGTTCATTTTTATTTCTACAAAAGTAATATATAAGAACATAAGTTAATTAGATTTGAAATAGTTCATAATAAAGTTAATATAATATTTAATATCTTTGTTGTTGCGTAGATATTAATATCGCCGTGACAAAAACATGCGTCACATTCTTCGAATCTTCTGCACTGCGAAAAAATGACATAGTAAGTCCAACAATACTGACTTTTTACCATAAAAAATAGTTCTCAGGCGGAACGTTTGCATTTTATAGTAACGGCAGTGACAAGAAATCATGGTTGCAACTATAATTACATTTTAACCAATTGAATATATACTATCAAAAACTATCTATATAGACGTTCCACCTGGGAACTATTGGTATAGTAGAAAATACTATCCTTTTTCTCAGTG